>OX393554.1:33846703-33989203 GCA_947650365.1 Chamaelirium japonicum
AAAAGTAAATAGTCAAATTTGTGGTTCTGTGTGCATCCATATTAACTGAAGCGTGACACTCGACTTGATTAGGAAGTATGGATTTGCGGAGACCTACATTATTTTCACACCAACCCCTCTCACTCTCCATATGTGGAGCCACTAGGTTAATACTAGTAATAACAAGATGCTTATGTGTCTTTGGGCTCATGTCTTCACACTAATTCTCCTCAAAACAGATATGGTCCCTTCAGGAAGGGTATAACCCCTAATGTTAGATCTATGGTTTTTGATGTAGACCTAATATGCATCCGGATAGTTTTTATTTTATATCTTGCTGAAAATGACTTGCAATAGCAGTTTTTACATGTTTCTTGGTTTATTTTCAGCACTAGAAACATGAATTTTATATTTTATTGATTATTTGTATGCCTTGTCGCTTGGGGATGTCCACGACCACATTCGAGGGCTTTTTGGATGATTCCGGGCTCATTCGGATGTGTTTTTTGGTTCTGCAAGGTGATCAAGATTAAATGCTCTATTTGACGTTTGGATTAAAAGCTCTGTCCCTCGTTCGGATAATTGCAACTTAAATAAATAAACGATGTGGCATTTAATGGGCCTTCATTGGGATTTAATAGATCCAAATCCCCTCCGGCCAGACCCTCTCTCCTTTTTCTCTCTCCTACCTGCGCTCTCTCCTCTATTCCGTACGGCGTATGAAAACCCTCCCTACCCCCTAATCTTTGTTTTCTCATGTGAACTCATGGAACCCGGTGCCTCTTCTCTCTATTAGGTTGGCTCCATCTCTCTTCACTCTTTCCTTTTTTTACCCCTCCATCTCACCATCCACTCCTTTCAATTATTCGATCCTCGGCATCGATTCAAAACCCTAATCATATAAGAAGGGGGGAAAAATAAAAAGAATCAGGTTCAATGAACAATTAGTCTTTTTGTGAGTGTTTGAGAGAGACTCGAGTCATCTTCTTCCTGGACTTCGCCTCGAGAAGCATCGTCTTCTATCTCTGGGAGTGGTACTCAGCTTGCAAACTGAAGGATCCGTTGTCTCCGGTCGACCGACTTTTCTCCGTGAAGGACTCATCTTTAACTCCTTGATTTGTCCCTTCATTTTTCATTCGCTTCCTCATCATCCTCCATTGCTTTTATTTGCTTCCGCATCATTCTTGCTGCCATTAATCATCATTAACACCTCTTTTTGAAGCCTATTAAAGTGTTATTATCATTATTATATTTAATCAGATTGTCCTGGCTTTTGCAGAATTGTTTAGCCTTTTTTTTATACAAAATATTGCTTGTTGTTTTTATAAAATCTGCACATAGATCCAGCCATAACTTTACGTCCAATGATCCAATCGACCCCAAATTTTGACCAGACCTTCCCAACATCAAGACCTACTCCCTCACCAAATTTCGTTGTGATCAAAAAAACTAAAATACAATGAAAATGCAAAAATATCCCTTGCTGTTCTAATTCCATGATTTTACTAAATCCCTCGTAAACCCTAATACTTAGCCTTTGCTACCACGCAAACCCTTCCTGTACCACATATCTTGCATCCACAACCCTATTCCATAGTAGAAGGGCGTCTCTTGCCTACATCAGTTTGTTAGAGGAATTATTTATGGCTATGTTTGCATAAATCAACGTAGGGATGCACTGGTTCATAAGAACAATGCTTTGAATTACGTAGTCTGTGTTTGGTTGTGGATAAAGTTTTGCAGGAAAGGAATTTATTAGAAAGTAAATGAATTAAACATCATCACAATATTTGTTTGCTGATGTTTAATTTATGAACAACCCCAATTTTGATTATAGGGTTATATGAATATCAATAAATAAACAATAATTATTTTTCTATGTTTTTATCTCAGATTCTCAGGTCCTCAATAAATGATTATGGAGAAGAGCCATAGTTGCGACTCAAGACTTCGAGGCAATGCAAAAAATTCCAAATAAAATTGCTTGCAACGACTCAATGAAAAAAAAAAATTCTTACAAAATGTTGTCTGGGGACTAGTCCCAATCGCTAGTTGGGGATTAGTCGGGTCTAGTAGTGATTTTGCCCAGCTATGAAAGAATCAAAATTAGTCGTTCTGTAAAATACCGCCTAGAAACTAGTCGGGGACTAGTCGCCGATTAGTCCCGATTTTGATAGCATAGCGAGAATGTTATCCAGATTGTCACAGACAACAACTCCAACTATAAAAAGGTCGGGGAGCACATCGATTTAGGATCCATATCCTTAATTTGATGAGGGAACATTGTGGAGGAGATCTGGTATGTCCTGGACTAACTAGATTTGTCTCAAACTATATTGCTCTCCAATCCATGATAAATAAGAAGCTCGGGTTGAGAGCACTCTTCTCTAGTCCGGAATGGTTTGACAATGTTGAAAACAACATTGCAACTGGGAAAACTATCGAGAGCACCATCAGTGACAAGTTCTAGAATGATTGCAAAAAGATAGTGGACGTGATAGAACCCGTTGTGAATGTACTCCGCATAGTGGATGGTGATAAGAAGTGGGCTATATTTATGAATCTCTAAAACTGTTGAAGGAGGTTATCGGAGTAGCAGCTCATAGAAGTTACAAGAATATCCTGAAAATAGTCGACAACAAATGGGAGATGTTGTCCCACCCCATACACCATGCTGGTAAGCTTATTTTATTAATTTTCCTATTAGTTATCGGCGATGACCTTCATTATTCACTAATTGTGGTAAATGGTTTATTGAAGTTTACTACCTGAACTGAAATTTTCATTATAAAAATTAATTGGGGCTACATAGTGAACTCATCACAGCCCTACAAAAGGTTATTAAGAAGCTGGATCCATCGGTGAATACACAAGCTGCTATATTCCAAGACGTATGCATCAAAATGGATTTCATAAATTTAAGTACTCGTAAAATGTTGTTGGTTTTAGGGTCTAACAATAAGTCAACTCTTTACAAAACATATCAATTACTTTAGGGATATGTTGGGCTTAATGTTCTAAAAAGCATTAGGCACTAATCGAGTGGTGGGGGATCTTCTAGCACCTAGGCGTTTTAATTTTTTTAATTATTTTGATATTATATATAATATATATTTTTTAACTTGCTATAAATTCAAGATTATCCCAACTATTACTTTAAAGAGCATGTATCATTTACATAACGATAAACTCAAGATTAACAAAAACAAAAGCAAATATGATATTATCTTAGATAATATCAAAACATCCATAATTTTAGTACATTCCAAACTATAAATTTATGATTACCAATAATAGAATAGCATCTATACACGTTCTAGTGTCTAGGCCCACTTAGGCGGCCGCCTAGCCCCACCTAGAGGCACCGCCTAGGACTAGGCTGGGCGGTGGGTCCCTTCTAGCGCCTAGGTGGCTGCTTTTTAGAACACTGGTTGGGCTTTTTTGGGCGTGCTGCTACTGTGGCGACTAGACAAACCACTACTTCAGGTGAGTGGTGGGTTCTATATGGCACCGATGCGCCAAAGATTCAGAAAGTGACGACCAAGTTGCTATCACAAACAACATCGTCGTCCAAATGTGAAAGGAACTAGAGCACATTCGCTCTTGAACATTCCAAGCAGTGAAACCGTCTTGCACACCGGAGCTTGGAGAAGCTGGTATGTGTCTACTTCAACATGCACCTTAGGAAGAAGCATTTGAATGAAATAGCGAACAAAAAGGGAACTGATCTAATTGATCTGACCAGTATCTTCATGGAGGAACATGATGATGAGAACCCCACTTTTTGAGTGGATCAGAGAAAGCGGTCAGCCTAGTCTGGATGAGCCAGAAGGGAGGCCTAATGTGAGGATTGTTACGGGGATGAGTACGAGTGTGAACAGGTTCATGCCCTGCGCCACCCGTGCCCGTATCCCGTGCCTCTCGCGGCAGCCGCCGCCGTCGCACCACCTACATTATGCACTGCCTGCGGCCGTCCACAGGTCGTCGTTTGTCTCGCAGCTCCGACAGATCACTATCATGCTGCCGCCAGCCCAACAGGTCCTGCACCGCCTGTCAGCTCGCCGCCGACCGTCCAATCAGCCCGGCAGGCCCCGCCGGTTGTACCGTCGCCATGGCCACGACCCATTGACGCTCCTCGAGGCCTTCTTCGGGGCCAATTCCACACTACATCGCTCCAAGAAGCCCTGACAACATCGATCATTGTCTAATGCCTTTGACGACATCCACTTCACTTGAGCTTGATATTACTTTCCCTTAACTCGTTAAATCTAAAGACTTTTTAGTTTTCATTGATAGTAGTCCGCACTTTAGATCAAATAATTATTCAATTAATTATCGTTGGTTTGATTAGATGCCCTTAACATACATGAACCTGAGACATGGCTCTACTTGATTGAGCATATTTATTTAATTGAAATCCTTTGGAGGATCACTCGATCTCTACGTTAATATTGGACTGCCTTGTGCCTATGAAAGTTTCTTAACTTCCAAATGGTTGCCACTTCTGAACTTTGGAACACTAGGAACTACTCGTGTGATCAAACTGCTCTAATTCATCATTAGGTAATCCTTTTAATCTTAATCTCATTGATTTAAAAAGCCTCATTTGAATCTAATAATAGTTATATTTTTCATTATTAAATCTTGATTCCTAGGCTTAGTTCCTGAATTGCATATTCGGGCCCTGCATCACTAGTGCCAGCCAAAAGGATAACAGCACACAAGACCTCAACACACACAAGGAAACCCAGACAACACTGACATAAAACTTAGCACAATAAACTAAAGAGAGACCCTACACACTGACCCAACCAACACTAGCACAAACACTGCAGACACTACACTCAAACACTGTTACAACAACACACTACAAACACTGAACTCTAAACACTGCACACTACACCACACACACACACACACGACAGACAGACACTACACACTACAAACATAGGATCCAATCTGGTCTCTACAGACTGACTTACGCAGCACACTGCACTCAAACTACACACACAACACCAGCTATAAGATAGGATCCACTGCTCTAGGAAACACTCAAAACACTCAAAATCAGTATCCAAGGGAACGAGACTGGCATGGGCCCTTGAACTCTTAAGAGAGACCAAATCTTCAAGCAACAAAGATTGACTACACTGCATGCCACTTCCCAAACGTCACTACAATTCATTGTACTTCACTGTAGGTAGCAACAACTTTCCACAGTACTCCACATACCACACATCTCTCGTTCTCAAACTACACTGCAACATTACATATATCCACGATTCAGTGCACACTCTATTCACAATACTGCTGCTCGAATCAGCAGTGGACCTTCAATCAATGAAGTCTCAGGCAGCAGTTTTTTCAAGATTCAAAATGCACTAGGCTTAGCTGGTGGAATATATCTATGAAATTTAGCTTGCAGATATGAATGGAGTTATCCAGATCAGGAGTCTTTGCCTTGATATCTCTGTGAAGAAGAAACTGACATGCCCCCTGGTAGTAATCTTGTAAAAGACCTGGTTAATAGTTGCTGTCTTGTGTTAAAAAATCCTGCAGTTTCTCTTCCCAAATACAGTAAGTCGTGACTGATAAAAGCAATTTTACCAAAAATCCCCTCCAAAGATTGAACAGAAAGCTGAGGGTAGGCATTGAGCATGCAACTGAGAGACCTACCTCGGGGGGGGGGGGGGGGGGGGGGGGGGGGGGGTTCCATTTAAGAATAGATAAGCAGCATCATTTAGTCCATTGGGAGTGGGAGAAATCACAAGAGAGGACTAAGTGCTAGCAGTTTCATTGTCTTTGTGGCAAAGCAAGCAAGTGATGTTGATATCACAGTCAAGTTGTCGCAGTTTCTCAAAGGTAGCTAACTGGTTTGTAATAGCTCGCCAACAACAAATTGAGCAGGAGGGTGGGATGTCCTGATCTCAAATTACCTTGTACCAAGGCCACCTTAGGTAAGGACTCCTCAAATCGACGAAGCAGTTTTAAATTTTAATAGTGAGCCTTCCAGAGTTGTGTTGGTTCCGATACTAGAAGTCCTCAGCATTCTCAAATCTGATATCATTGACTGCATCACAAAGGTTGGTGCTCCTAGGAGGTAGGAGTTACGAAGTTCCCCATCACCATTCTTGAAGAGCTCACTAACCTTAGGCCACCTCAAACTCATATATGGCATTGAGTTTGGATCAACCAGCTCAGGAGGACAGGAGCCCCTTAGCCAAGGCTCTCTCCAAAAGTCAGTGGAGTTCCATTACAAATCTTAAGAGAAGTGTTTTCCCTTAGCTAATGCCTGAACTTGAGGATGTCCTTCCAGATAGTTGAGGAGTTACGAGTGGGGAGCATACCATGTTGTAGTCCCTTTGAGATATCTCTGTCTCATCCAAATGACCCATATACGTTGTGCGGTTCGCTTCTTAGAATATGTTTACAGATATCTAACCCAACATTTCAATTGATCTTTCTGTATCAAATAGTAGCATACCGAGGAACACCTGTAGCCGGTATCTCTGTCCTAACTCTGAAACAAAAACACGCGATCTAGTGTGATGATTTTGTTTCTGTTCTATGTGCAACTCTTTATCGCAGACATACGAAGAGTACCTCGAAGCCGTTGGGGGAAGCCACGCGGCATCTCCTCATCGGGTTGGTTAGTTGAGATTTTCCTTAGAATTTGTTGGATTGCATAAAATATTTCTTGCACCCGCTTTACAGCTTCACCACTCTTCGACAGGCAGCGGCCGGACAAGAATGGACCATGCAAGAGTCACAGACCAGTAGGAATCAGGATGATGATCCGTACGCAACAGTCCCTGATTTCGGATCATTTCGATGAATTCATGATTGATATCTGTCTGTGATTTCGGAGCATTCTGATAAAATCCATGATTGACCCAAGTGGCTGTTCTGCAGGTACTCTAGATATCTGGATGACTGGCATCATTCTAAGAAGGTTAAGAGCCATACTCGGTCCTTCCGCTGATCAAACAGCTAAATCATCGGATCCTGATACCTGATCGACGCCCTCGTGCTACCTCACACAACCTGTGGGCCATGTGAGCACTCCGTTGCCGATCTTCTTGGGAGACGAAGGTGTTCGTGGACTTTGTTGTATGGATAAGTTGAACTTCAAGGATATTTCAGTACCTGGAACCTCACGTCGGTTCGAAAAACGGCGCATCACGGTGTAAATTTTGTATCTTTCGGGATTGATAGAAATGTTTGTGTACATTTTTTTATCTTTTTGGATCGTTTGGAATGTCACATTGCGGATGTCTGATGCATGGACATAAATGAAAACCAAGAATCAAGAAATATTGTAGAAAATATAAGATATATCTCAACCGTTCCATTGTTACGGATGCATCTCCACCATCGGATTGAATATAAAAAAAGGTTATGGTAACGATCATGTACTTAACATCGTTCACAGTTGGCTGTGCATATGTACATATACCATGGATCACATCCGTCCATGATGATCAAGTGCAATTCGGTGCATATATATTTGATCATGATGGATGATTGTGATCGATGGTACCACATACGCTCAACCGTGCACGATGATAAGCACCTGATCATTCTCTCTATGGAAACACGGAGGTAGCCCTATGATTTGTCAAGTACCAAAGGCTCTCTCTCTCTCTCTCTCTCTCTCTCTCTCTCTCTCTCTCTCTCTCCAGTATACTTAGGCCATGTTTGGCTAAGCAAGGAATTAAATAAAGGCAACCAAGGAACTATAAAGATTGAACCCCTACAGATGCAAGATTATAATTATACTGCAATAAGCTGTATTCATATATATACAACGCCTTTCAATGATGCATACCTAATATTAGGTAGCCAATGTTTGGAGAACCAACCTCAATAATGAAGTCTATCTTGTTTAACCCCTACCAAACCAGTGCGACAACAGTTCAATCTACTATATCTATACTATCCTTATAAAGCTGAGGCCTTTGGTGCCATGTGGCAACCGCTCCATTCCCCCCCTTTTTCTTCCTTTACCTCTCTTTATATGGTGTTGAGTGGAAATCAGTGTCTTACGATTGGTCGAGCAACATCGAAACCGCCTGTGCATTGCATGGGATTAGTACTAGTATCTATACTAAAACAGAGATCTCTCTCCCGTGTTTGACACGTGTACCGTTTTTAAAGAGCATCCATCCTTTTCGTGCTGTGTGAACATAGCTCTTTGATCACCCACCCAAAAAAAAAAAACACAGCTGAGAGAGAGAGAGAGAGAGAGAGAGAGAGAGAGAGAGAGAGAGAGAGAGAGAGAGAGAGAGAGAGAGAGAGAGAGAGAGAGAGAGAGAGAGAGAGAGAGAGAGGGGGGGGAGGAGGAGGAGGAGGAGGAGGAGGCAGGGCGCGATTACTCTGAGCAACATTTTCAAGATCTAATAAAAAGTGGCAACAGTGACGAGTGCGATTTCAAGAAATTAATCACTGCTTATCAAATCTTGAAAGTGGTCTCAATATTTCACTAGCATTTCAAGATATGTTGTCACACCAATATTTTACGAGCATTCTTTTCCAATTTTCTATTTTTTATTCTCTCAAAATTTGATTAATATGATAATTTGATTTGCTATTCTGCAGGTTCTCACTCAGTATTTCCTGTAAAAAAAGTTGTGAATTATCTTTGTAATAAATTTAGAGCTGCCTAATACTCTAGATTTTAATGTATACACATTGAATATTACCATGGCAAACTGAACAAGCAGAGGATTCCATTGACAGATAACTCAATTACTAAGTAAGTTTGTTGTTATGAATACTTTTGGCGTATGTCTCCACATAACTTCGATTTTATATAAGATAGTTACGTTATTGCTTGATTGTTCAGTGTCTGTGTAAGCTATTGCTGCCAAAGGTTAGAACGGTTTTATCCCCCCCCGCCCCCCCCCCCCCCCCTCACACGAGTCTAGGGCTGAACCACCAACCAGCCCCCCTCTTGTGCGACAGGTGATAGAGGAGGAGGACACTCCGGCCCGACTAGATCCGAACTGGGCGGCAACCTGGCTCTGATACCATTTGTAGATACCCTCTCGCCCCAAAACCCAGGTCGTAAGGGGAGGTCCACCAGAGGGTATTTAAGCACACCATCGTCCAGCCCCTAGCCGATGTGGGACTAAACTCAATAGGAATTATATGCATCACCTCCTCCGAGATGGCGTGAGTCCGTCCGCAGTGCTGAAGCTGTCTGATTGATGATAAGAGAGAAAGGGAGGGGCGCTCTTCGACATCCAAGATAAAACTAAACTTAAACCATCTCTCTTCTTTCTCATTTTTTTCCACTCGGTGTCTTTATCTATAATTTCATCTTGGTTTTACATAGGAGTTGTGTGGCAGTGATCGGATAATTGAATCTCTTTCTCAATCAAACAAGACCAATCAAGTGGCACAATTCTATCCAGTGGTGGAAGCTAAATTCATATCCCACCTTGCAAAGCACAATAGGCCATTAAATAGGGAATAATGTTAGTACCAAAAAAAAAAAAAAAAAGGGAATAATGCCCAATGAATGACAACGAGCATTAGCATGTCCCAGCCATTCATGCCATTATGGCCCGATAAACAAACCAGATCACTCGAAACATTGTAGGCTCATTGGAACCTCCATGATCGATGAGTTTGAGTCGAAAGGATTTTTAAAGAAGAACAAAGTTTTTTTTGTCTTGTTTGTTTATGGAAAGGTAGTTGCAACGTACGATGATTATTTGATTTGATCATTATCCCGAGATGTTCTTCTTGATATATTTTAGATTTTCTGCTATTTTGTAGCCATTTAATTGTGATATGCATTGTTTCAAATTCTCTCAAGGCATAAAAAGATTTCGTAATTTTTTTTCTTAATGTCAAATAATCAAATTTGTTCATGGCCGCCTCTTAAAGTCATACTCTTCCATTTGTTCATTATTTTATAATCGAAAGAAAAAATCATCTTACTTTGCAGTTGAGGAGAGAAGGTACATTGCCTTCAAGAATCACCGGTGACTCACCTAATCGATTGGCGAGATATCAAATGGTGGTGCCCAAAGCAGGACTCGCAATGTCGATCTCCTCTCACTTGAAGTGCTCCAAGCAAGGAATCATTGTAACCATAAGCCCCATTCCTAAGCCTTTGTTTTGAAATCCTTGGCATTTTGATATGCACTGTTTTGCTCAATTATTACTCATACTAAAAAGAGTGCTTCTTACATTTTTTCTTCTTCTTAGTCTATATAATATTAGAAAGTTACTAATCTTAGATAGAGCAAATATATTTAATAATAATTTTTTTACAAGCCTGTGCATTGCACGGGTTCGTAACTAGTATCACTAATTGGTCAACCTGTTTAAAGAAATAACTACAACAAAACCCGGCCACCTTTATCGGTGGCTATATATAAATGTTAGGGGAACTTAGTGATAGGTCCCTAACATAGGAATCACCTTGCAAAAAATTCTTCTGGAAGTCTCATTTTGCATTAGATCTCTCCCAAAATCCCTAGCAGAAGTTCTTGAAATTTATATTTCCTGCCTCAATTGAACACGAACGATTTCTTACACAAAAAATAATTGGAATCATGCCAGATCGTCGATTTAAAACCACAAAACAATTTTTTTTTTCTATATATTTTCACCAAAAAAATAATTTATTCTATCAACCGACTAAATAGTTACTCTTTATGTGCGAGATAGAATAAGCTTGGTTTCTAATAGTTTAATGTATTATTTTTTCGTCAAAAAAAAATCATATTGTAACCAGATGAGCTAAAATACTGCTACAATCAATCTACAAATAAGATATTTTACCATATCAAATTGTTGCTCTTTGATAAAGGATTGTACGTTTTACCAATTTTTTCTCTTTTGCTACCATTGTTACACTTTATATATATATATATATATATATATATATATATATATATATATATATATAGGAGTAAAATTATTATTTAAAAAATTTTGTTATTACATGTGCACGCAGCAGGAGCTCGCGTTAGTCAAAGTCCAACCACTGGGTCTTAACGTTAGTTCAAACTTTAATTACATACCCTTAACGTTAAACAAAAACATTTTTAAGGAGCTAAATAACATTAATAACCCCTAAGAGCATCTCCAACCATCCCCTTTATTTTGCCATTGTCAAATAAAAATATTCCCTAAATATTCCCAAATGGAGGCCTTCCATCTCCAATCATGGCCTCTATATTTTAGTATCTTCAAGGAATGTATCTTATTTTATTTCATTTTTAAAGGATATATTTGTCATTATATTGAATGTATACATGCTTTGGAGGGCGATTTCGGTATTGATGGAAATCCCACCCAAATAGCAGCCACTGCTATTTCGTCCCCATTCCTGCTATATTTGCCAGCCAAAACACCCCCCTGCATAAATGCAGGGGAGAATAGCGGAGGATTGGAGGCCTCCATCCGCTATATTTGTCAATATAGCATATGGTTGGAGATGCTCTAAATGTTTTTCTCCACTGCATTTGATGGCCACAATAGTTACAGTAGCAAAGGTTTTACCAGTCATGACCAACTCATTTGATTCGAACTTTTGTTGGGGGACATCTTGGCCACAGAAATTGAATCAGGCTTTTGTAGTGGTCTGGCCACCACCGATTCTGAGTTTGAAATTAAAAACAAATAACAACAAACAAGATTGGTGGCGCGCAGGTGCTTATCAGACCTGACTTGACCCCCAATGAAACACAGCTAGACCCGGAATTGCACCCGCATCCGCTACGCGCGTTAAATCCCTAGTTGTTTGCTAGGAAAATTTTTGGTTGCCGGTAAAACACAGGAAAGGTAAATATTAGTTTTCTACAAAATTGTGTGTTTAGATGACATGAAAATATGATGGACCCCATAGAAAAACAATATTTTTGTAGAAATGTATTCTCAGTCAAAAAGCTAAAAAACAATTCTGCCAAAAACATTAAAAAAAAAAAACATGAAAAAAAAACCAAACAATAGCAAGAAAAATCACTTTTTTTTTTCGATAAATTAAGTTCTTCTTACAAAAAAAAACTTTCCGAGCAACCAAACACACCCTAAGAAGCATCCACAAATGCTGAATCCAAATTCGTGTAAATGTAATGTACAATTATAGTTCAAATTGAAACTGTACGTGTGCATGTATCAATATTATGGTTCAAATCAAAACTTGAAACAAATCTGATCCAAACTTCCTGCTAAATCTATCTACCATCATCTCAAATTCGACATCCTCCAGCTTCTCATCTCATACTGCGATGCCTCGCTGATTCTCAGATCATCTTCCTGCCTCTCGGCCATGTCTCCATCCGCCCCGATCACCACCACCTCCTTGGTCACCTCCTCCGGCCCCGCCCCGTGCTTTAGCAACTCCACCACCTCCCCCATCTTCGGCCGGTTCTCGGGGTTTACATCGGTGCACCGCATCGCCACCGCCACCGTGCTCCTCACCTGCGCCAGCTCCACCCGGCCCCCGAGCCTCGGATCGGCGATCATCTCCCACGCGCCCCGCTCCACCCACGGCGCCGCCCACTGGACAATGTCCCGTTTGACCCCCCCGGGGAGCTTCTCGATCGGCCGCCGCCCGCTCACCACCTCCAGCAGCAGGATCCCGAAGCTGTACACGTCGCAGCTCTCTGACACCTTCCCCCACATGGCGTACTCCGGCGCCAGGTACCCCAGCGTCCCCTTCACCTTCGTCGTCATGTGGCTCACCCCCTCCGGCACCAGCTTCGCGAACCCGAAGTCCGCCACCTTGGCCCTGAAGTCGGAGTCCAGGAGGACGTTGCTGGCCTTGATGTCCCTGTGGATTATGTGGGGGCTCGCCTCATGATGCAAATACCTATAGCTTGTCAACAAACAAAGAAAGAATAATTCAGAGCCAGGCTGAGTGATCATTAAGACTAATACGCCGATATAATTATCGGATTTGGACAATAGACTTAGTGTATCTGAGGAAGAATGATCAGGCATGTACGGATGTTATATTTTTGGATTTGGGGCACCATGAATAGATCACTCTTGGTTGCTGTCGAAATATTATCGGACTTGGGGAACTCATGCAAGGCCCTCGGCGGATCCGATGAGTGATCATACAGACTAATACGCCGACATAATTTTCGGATTTGGACAATAGACTAGTGTATCTGAGGAAGAATGATCAGGCATGTACCGATGTTATATTTTTGGATTTGGGGCACCATGAATAGATCACTACAAAAGAATTATCGGAGTTGGGGAACTCACGCAAGGCCTTCGGCGGATCCGATGGCGATCTCCATCCTCCGCGGCCAGTCGAGGTGCACGTCGGCCGCGAGATGGCCGTGGAGATGGGTGGTGAGGCTGTGGTTGGGCATGTAGTCGTAGACTATGAGCCTCTCGTTGCTACCCGCGTAGAAGCCGCGGAGGCCCAGCAGGTTCTTGTGCCGCACCCGCCCCAGTATCTCCACCTCCACCGCGAACTCCATTTCCGCCTTCGGCGTCACCGCCTTCAGCCGCTTCACCGCAATCTGAATCCCAAAACTCCTTCGTTTCAATAAAAGATCAAGATACATGGATTGAGATCAAGATCGGGATCGAGATCGGAACCCGCCTCTACTCCTTCGGTGGTTCGGCCCCAGTAAACGGTGCCGAAACCGCCCTCTCCGAGCTTGTTATCATCCTTGAAGTTGTTGGTGGCGTGGATGAGCTCCTTGAGGGTGTAGGCCTCCCACGGGTAGTCGTAGCTCTTGCTCGATCTGAAATCCCAAATCGATCAAGAATCGCAAGAATCAAATCGAAACATCCAAGATCGGAGGGTTTATACCTGATTTGAACCGCCTCCGGATCATCGGCGATGCAGCACATCCATCTCTTGATCATTCTTTTGTTTCTCAGCGGCGGCGGCGGCGGCGGCGGCGAGGAGGAGGAGGAGGCTCGCAAGGGGGGGGGGGCAGGGATGGCTGCTGACCAACTCGAGAGGGTTTGGAAGGGGGTGCGAAGGTGACTCCAGGGGTGGAGACAAAGAGCCAGACGACGCGGTTGAGCGCGTTGGGTTGCCTGCAGCGTTTAGCGCGGGCTTTGTGGGTGCGTTGCAGTCGTCTGATTGGGTGTTCCGATCGGGGATATAGGGGTTCCATGCTCTTTCCCGCTCCTCCGGGCTGATACCGACGTCCCGCTATCCGATTGGACGCCGGAAGTTGACCCCGATCAGTCGGCACATGACGAGGGGGATAGGATGGAGGGTCGACACGTAGCCCTACCCATGTGGGGCCTGGCACTTGGCCAGCTGTCAGCCTGCCAGGGGGCGCTTAACCTCCTCTTGCTGGTGGGGCCCACTACGTGACCTGTACTTAGGCTACTTGCATGTTAAATAAGTTTTTTCTTTTAGGGTTAACTGGTGATGAGTCTCCCAGGACATCTAGACATTTCACTTAACAATAAATCCCTAATTTTTATAAAAAATTCAAAACTAATCCTTGTCTTTTCTTCCCCCGTGCACCTCTTTCGAGCGGCAGCAGCAATCTAGAGCAGCAGCGCAAGCGACGGCGGCGAGATAGCAGCGGCACAGTGAGCGACGAGGGCGACCCCAGCGACCTCGACCCCAACGACCTCGATCATTCGGTTTCAGATTAAGAAAGGTCTAGGGTTCATCCTAGGGCTGTGTTGGAAATCTAATCGTTCTATACTAGCAATCTTAAGGATTTATCAAGTACTTTATATTAACTAATTGAATATTTAGCAAATATGATTTTTCACGCAAGCAAAATCAAGTCACAAATTTCTTTTAGAAATTGTTTGCCAAGGCAGAGCGGGTTCTATGGAACCGTCATTCACCTTGCCGAACTTTTCTAAAAGAGAGAAATAATCTATCTCTAATTATTTAGGTTTCTCTATTAGATGCAAGTTGATTAATTAGAAAGGATAGGACAAGAGTAGAGTTAGAAACTCTGGCCTGTGGTCGAAACGTGCTAGGCACTGTCCCAAGAAACTTATTGCCCCCCTCGTGCGGGTCTCGTGGCAATGGTTCTCGGAGATATGACGACCCCGGTCAGGCGACCTCCTTCTCGTCGGCACGACTTCAAGAAGGTATTGCGAACCTCGTGAACTTTCAGGAATCCAGCGACTCGGATGACGATCCTCTCGAATCGGGAAGGCAGCACCGCAGCAGAGCTTTGGTCCGAGAGAGGGAGTCTCTTCGGAGCAAAGTGGCAGCACCACAGCACCACGATGAGAGAATGAAAGAGAGAGAGAGGCAGTAAGCAGGGAGGAATTCCGATTTTCGGAGTGTGTAAATCCCATAGCTGCACCGGGCCTTATATAGGCCTCGGGCTATTAATGGGAGGCTGAAAGAGGGGAGTGGTTAATGGGCTGCGATTAAGCCCATTAACCTCGCACGTTACAGCTCGCAGCGAGCCTGTACGTAACGGCTAGCATGCAGCGCTTCTCGCGTAACGGCTAGTGTCCCAAATGGTAAATAATAAATAGTGGAGGACTTAAAAGCAAAAAGTAAAAATAGGGCAGGTGCTGACCAGCCCATTTCGGAGGTGCTATCGTGTCCGGGTCCGCGGGCGCACACACACGCGCCGCCCAGCCCATGCCCGGCCCGGCCCGGCTCGGCTCGGCACGGCACACACACGCGCGCGCGTGTGTGGGCTAGTGGAGCCCCTCCTCTAGTGTGATGACTAGTGGGGGGAAGTGGGGAATCCTATTTAAGTTGGTAGGGGATTTTTCCCCTTATCGATATGGGACTAAAAGCCCATTCCTTTGTGTGGTTTTAAAACACACACCCAACAATCCCCCACATGTGTTTAAAACCACTAAATATTAAATAATTTAAAAAATTCAAAATATAAAGTAAAAGGACTTTGCTGGATTCCTTATACTACGCAGTAGGTGTAGGTACCTTCCGGTTTGAACCTCCACTTAGTACAGTTGTATACATCCGTGAGGACTTGGTGGACTACGCCTTGAACCAGTCTCATTTATCGGGTTTCTACAAGTAGTACACGTAGTACAGTTTTCGATGGTTCTAAGCGGGTTGCGCTATTAATGGCCTTGCGTAGATATCTTTTCTTGTATGTTTCTAGGGAGCAGCCCTGGTCCCAGAGTTGCGGCCTCACAACGACATACATATAGGTAAGTCCTAATAGGGGTGTGAGCAAGGCGACACCCCGCCTCATGGGTCTTGGACTTATTAAGAGTTGTAAACTCATCCTACCCCTTGCTTTTAATAAGCACTGACGTCATAGGGACGGGAGCATTATTCAGTGCTCCTCATTTTCAATCACTACTACAGTTTGTTTCTACCCATTGAACCTCCGTGAGGTTGGGTTCCCACTGCGGTGATTTTTCTTATGGGCTTAATCCCATCCCCCTCGACGATTCTAAGACCACTGTCCTAGATAGGCCCTTAGTTAGATGATCCGCCAAATTCTTTTCGGATCTAACAAAGTCTAGGGCAATTATTTGATTTTTCATCTTATATCTGAGAGATCTATGTCTCACTTTCAGATGTCGATTTATTTTCACGTCAGCGTTTTCTTGATTACATTTATCAATAGCTGATCGACAATCACAATGGATAGATATAGCCGGTAAAGGCTTTTCTATCAATGGGATCTCATATAGGAGATCTCGAAGCCATTCTGCTTCTGTGCTAGTGGTATCTAGCGCTATCATTTCTGATTCCATAGTACTCCTAGATATAACAGTTTGTTTGGTGGATTTCCAAGATATGGCTCCACCTCCTAGTAGGAATACATATCCGGTTGTGGACTTAATATCTATTGAGTCACTAATCCAGTTAGCATCAGAGTATCCCTCTAATACAGCTGGATATCCACTATAGTGGAGACCGTATGATATGGTTCCCTTAAGATATCTAAAAATTCTTTCTAACGCATTCCAATGGGACAAATTTGGGTTAGACGTATAACGACTAAGTCTATTTACCGCGTAAGCGATATCGGGTCGAGTATAGTTTGCTAGAAAACCTAGCGATCCTATGATTTGAGCATACTCGCTCTGTAGTCTAGGAAGTCCAGTATTCTTTGTTAGATGGGTATTTGGATCATATGGTGTGGATACCGGTTGGCAATCGGGGTCGTAAAATTTCCTAAGGATTTTCTCGACATAGTGGGATTGGGATAACACTAAACCATTGTTCTTCCTAATGATCTTAGTGTTCAAAATAACGTCGGCTTGTCCTAAATCTTTCATGTCAAAGTTTTGGGACAAAAACTGTTTGATATCATTTATGATTTGTGTGTTTGAACCGAATATCAGAATATCGTCAACATACAAACATAAAATGATAATATTATTACCATCTACTTTATGGTATACATATTCATCCGTTGAATTGATATCAAATCCATAGGATAAGATAACTTCATCGAATTTCATGTGCCATTGTTTTGGGGCTTGTTTAAGTCCATAGAGGGATCGAATTAACTTACACACCTTTCCCTCTTGTCCAGGTGCAGTAAATCCCTCGGGTTGGTCCATGTATATTTCCTCATTAAGGTCGCCATTCAAGAAAGCAGTCTTTACATCCATTTGATGTATGACTAGCTTATATATTGAAGCTAAGGCGATGAGGATCCTAATCGTGGTTATCCTAGCGACAGGTGAGTAGACATCAAAGTAGTCTATCCCTGGTTTTTGGGTAAAGCCCTTGGCTACAAGTCGTGCCTTAAATTTATCTATGGTACCGTCGGGTCTAAGCTTTTTCTTAAACACCCATTTACATCCTATGGTTTTACAACCAGGAGGTAAATTGGTGAGTTCCCAGGTATGGTTTTGAAGTATGGATTGGATCTCATTATCTATGGCTTCTTTCCAAAAAGGTGAGTCTATGGACTTCATTGCATCTGTATAGGTGGAGGGGGAGTTCTCCACCATAAGTGCATAGAAGTCATCAAAGACTTTCTCTACACGGGCACGTTTACTCCTCCTAGGTTCGGTTTGGGTTACCGGTTCAGTCTGGTCTTCAGGTTCTAATTGGACTTCAGGTTCGATCTGAGTCACCTGATTAGAACTGGAGGCCTGGTTATTGGTATTAATCCTAGTGTTGATCCTAGTCTTATACGGAAAGATGTTTTCGAAGTATGAAGCATCTCTTGCTTCGATTATGGTGTTATTGGCTATTTCGCTTATTTCAGAGTTAAACACTAAAAAACGATTAGCGTTACTGTCTGAAGCGTAGCCAATAAAGATGGCATCTACAGTCTTAGGTCCTATCTTCTTCCTTTTGTTATCGGGGATTTTTACCTTAGCTAGGCACCCCCACACTTTTAGGTATTCTAAGTTAGGTTTCCTGTGTTTCCATACTTCGTATGGGGTCAAGTCATTATGTTTGAACGGAATGCGGTTAAGGATAAAACAAGCCGTCATTAGGGCTTCCCCCCACAAGTTCTCTGGCGCTCCAGAGCTTAGTAACATGGAATTAACCATGTTCATTAGGGTTCTGTTTTTCCTTTCCGCTACACCGTTGGATTGGGGAGTGTAAGGAGCTGTGACTTCATGGAGTATTCCATAGTCATCACAGTACTCACTTAACTCATTTGAGGTGTACTTCCCTCCTCGGTCTGATCTAAGGATCTTAATGGTTTCGTCTAATTGGTTTTCAACCAGAGCTTTGTAAATTTTAAATTTACTAAGCACTTCATCCTTAGTTTTAATAAGGTATAGGTGGCAATATTTTGAAGCGTCATCTATGAACGTTACAAAATATCTATTGCCACCTCTCGAGGTTCTCCCAGAATCACAGACATCGCTGTGAATTAATTCAAGTATATGGGAGTCTCGATCGATGGTTTTAAAGGATTTCTTAGGTAGTTTGGCTTCTACGCATATCTCGCACTTGTCGAGATTCCTAGTATCGGATTTAGGAATAATGTTTAAGGTCATGAGTTTCTTAATAGAATTATAATTTACATGACCTAGTCTTTGGTGCCAAGTGACCGAAGACTCAACATTCAGAATTGTAGACGAAGGATTAAAGACATTTAATTTAAATAAGCCATCACAAAGAAATCCTTTTCCAATAAAATTCATTCCTTTGGTTATTACAACTTTATTGGACTCAAATACAAGCTTATAGCCCTGTTGGACTAATAAGGACCCACTAATTAAATTCCTCCTAATCTCCGGAACGTAGTGGACTCCGCGCAGGGTCAGGGTCTTCTCCGACGTCAGCTTCAGGTCGATTCGTCCTATCCCTAGCACACGAGCCTCAGCATTGTTCCCCATGCTTACAGCTCCTCCACCTGAGACCTGATAGGTGGAAAACAAAGATTGATCAGAGCAAACATGAATGTTAGCTCCTGTGTCAATCCACCAATCAAATGCTTGAAAGGTCATGTTAACTTCAGGGGTGAAGAGAACAGACCTGAAAGCGGTCCCAGAAGAGCCAGCTCCAGAGGTCACCATGTTGACTTGGGAGCCGGGTGGCGTTGGACCATTTCTTCTTGGATTTGGAGGTGGTGCTGTCTTCTTGTAGAAGCATTGGTTGGCCATGTGATTGGTCCGACCGCAGACGTAGCAGCAACGCACTCCTTCCTTCTTTTGGTCCTTGGGATGGTTTGGGTTATGGTTGCTATGGTAGGGCTTCTTGGTATATGGCTTAGGCTTAGGGTGGAAGGGTTTCTTCTGGAACTTATGTCTAGGTTTTTGGAATGGTTTAGACGGTTGACCCTCTACGTTGTTGACCTTGGGTTTGGATTCAGAGGATCCCTTTTCCCTGAGCCTATGTTGCTCCTCAATTCTAATAGAGTTTAGAACTTGAGTTAGGGTTAGGTCAACTTGGGTATGACTTAGGTGCTTAGAGAATTCAGTCCAAGAAGCAGGTAGTTTATCTATAAGACAGGCTATCTGGAAGGTTTCATCAAGGGTGGAACCATTAGTCTTCAGATGTTGGACTAGGTTCTCAAACTCATGAATCTGATCATTCATGGGTTTGGAGTCAACCATTTTGAAGCTGTTGAAGTCAGACGCTTTGAAGCGTTTTACTCCAGCATCATCTAGGCCATACTTACGCTCTAGGGTATCCCATAGGTCCTTAGGGTTTTGAATGGTATAATAGATATCGTATAATCTATCAGATAAGGCCCCTAGGATCCTATGAAGGCCATGGTAGTTGATTTCTTCTGGGGTCCTAGTGGGAATACCAAAAGTTGGTTCAGATTCAGGTTGAGAAGTGGAGGCTCGGGTACGACGAGTTTGGCTGGACCCGTTGGATATTCCTGGTGCGGTTTCACCTATGGCTGACAGTAACCCAAGTGTGGTTAGCCAGAATCGCATCTGGTTTTGCCACCTCTTGAAGTTAGACCCGTCAAACTTCTCGGGTTTAGCACTAAGGGTTTCACGGTTTGGTGAGGCCATTTCGGACCAAAATTAGGAGTTGAAATCTGTGGATTGAAAAACAAGTTTTGTCAATTTTAAAGTACACCTAGATAGATTCGACTTTTAGAAGTCCAAATGAAACTTCCAAATCCTAACGGCCAGATGGGCTCCAGGTAGGAGGTGGAGCACTAGGCTCGCTCAAATACCAAGCTACCTTGGGCAATTTAATGCCGGTTTGACAAGCCTTTCTAGACACCGTAGGCAGTGGAATATTTCAATGACGACTTTTTAGTCTTTTCTATAATCTATGCTTCTAATTTACTTTTGTAGAAAATAGTTTTGTAACTAGTAGCAACTAATAGGTAGCACGAAATAAAGACTAATAGATGATCACGTAGGCTAACTTAGTGAGCACGTTGCAAAGAAAATAACTTATGAACGATTAAATTACACTAAGTTTCTTGGATTGTTGGAAATCTAATCGTTCTATACTAGCAATCTTAAGGATTTATCAAGTACTTTATATTAACTAATTGAATATTTAGCAAATATGATTTTTCACGCAAGCAAAATCAAGTCACAAATTTCTTTTAGAAATTGTTTGCCAAGGCAGAGCGGGTTCTATGGAACCGTCATTCACCTTGCCGAACTTTTCTAAAAGAGAGAAATAATCTATCTCTAATTATTTAGGTTTCTCTATTAGATGCAAGTTGATTAATTAGAAAGGATAGGACAAGAGTAGAGTTAGAAACTCTGGCCTGTGGTCGAAACGTGCTAGGCACTGTCCCAAGAAACTTATTGCCCCCCTCGTGCGGGTCTCGTGGCAATGGTTCTCGGAGATATGACGACCCCGGTCAGGCGACCTCCTTCTCGTCGGCACGACTTCAAGAAGGTATTGCGAACCTCGTGAACTTTCAGGAATCCAGCGACTCGGATGACGATCCTCTCGAATCGGGAAGGCAGCACCGCAGCAGAGCTTTGGTCCGAGAGAGGGAGTCTCTTCGGAGCAAAGTGGCAGCACCACAGCACCACGATGAGAGAATGAAAGAGAGAGAGAGGCAGTAAGCAGGGAGGAATTCCGATTTTCGGAGTGTGTAAATCCCATAGCTGCACCGGGCCTTATATAGGCCTCGGGCTGTTAATGGGAGGCTGAAAGAGGGGAGTGGTTAATGGGCTGCGATTAAGCCCATTAACCTCGCACGTTACAGCTCGCAGCGAGCCTGTACGTAACGGCTAGCATGCAGCGCTTCTCGCGTAACGGCTAGTGTCCCAAATGGTAAATAATAAATAGTGGAGGACTTAAAAGCAAAAAGTAAAAATAGGGCAGGTGCTGACCAGCCCATTTCGGAGGTGCTATCGTGTCCGGGTCCGCGGGCGCACACACACGCGCCGCCCAGCCCATGCCCGGCCCGGCCCGGCTCGGCTCGGCACGGCACACACACGCGCGCGCGTGTGTGGGCTAGTGGAGCCCCTCCTCTAGTGTGATGACTAGTGGGGGGAAGTGGGGAATCCTATTTAAGTTGGTAGGGGATTTTTCCCCTTACCGATATGGGACTAAAAGCCCATTCCTTTGTGTGGTTTTAAAACACACACCCAACAGGCTGCAACTCGGGCGGGTCGGTTGGGTTGGGGGTAAACCGAAGCCCAACCCAAGTACAAAAACACCCAACCCTAACCCATCCCAATGCAACCTCCAATCCGAGATGCCCAGCCCCAGTCCAAGCCCAAGCCCAATCCAAGTAAAAATTTCTATGCTTGGGTTAGCCTAAGATGGTAGAACGGGTCGGTTGTGCAGGTTCGGGTATACTTATTGTTTAAAATTTTACCCTCTAAAGATCAAAATCTAAAAAAAACTTATACTTGCTAACACTACCATACAACTTTTTTAACATTTCTATTAATGCAATTTACCAGATCATTACATAATGTCTTTATTTGATAAACAGAAGCAAATAAACAATATGGGACTAGGTGAAACGGATTACTGTGACTGCAACCCCTCAACATATGAGTACTCGGGATGGTTGTGATTATTACCGATATATCACAGACTCATAGATATACATGGGTACTCGGGTTCGGGTTGGGTCGGGTTGCTCAACCCCTCAACTCGAGCCCGACCCAAATTCAACTCGGGTTGTATTTTTTCAACCCTAACCCAACCCAATCTTCAAATATATCAACCCAAACCCACCTAAAATTCGGGTTGGGCTCAGGTCCAACCCGCCCAAGTTGCAGCCCTAGTTCATCCCATGGCCCATAGATCTTGGGTTTAGGGTTAGGGTTAGGTTCGGTTTGGCGGTGGCGATCAACTCCGACCAGTGGTTTAGGTTCAGTTTGGCGGCGACAGTGAGCACCTTCGACAACGGCAAGGTGGTTTGGTTCGGTAGTTTAGAGGTTCACTAGTTCGATGGCATACAAAAAAAAGTTTGAAATGCCGTGGACGACATACCCCTTTTTTTTACTCACACACTATTTTTGATGTCAAATTTGAGTTACACCCCCACTTTCTAAAAATTTTACTTTACTCCCCATTCCATCTCTTGAGTGTTGATCATGAACGACCTGTTAAAAGTGGGGTGTAACTTAAAATGCGATATAAGAGTTGGGGTGTAATTCAACAAAAAAAACCCACTTTTAACATAAATGTGGGGGTGTGAGTCAAATTTTTAGAAAGTGGGGATGTGGGTCAAAAAAACCCTTGTTATGTCTGGGTTGTGCTTCAGCTGTTGAACAGTTCACTGGCCTTTTGGATATTAAAACTTGAGTGAACGGGACGGGAAATTATTATGGAATTCATCGGTCAGCATGGTGTGAACAGCGGGAAAACACATCGTACACTCTATGATGGGTCAGAAATGATGGTGTGATCTGTTAACTTAAATATCCAACTCCGTGTTTGACACCTCTAAGCATGATTAGAAAATTAGTGAAGACGATCAAGCTGGCTATAAATAACCCTTTGTCTCCCAACCAAAGTCGAGAGAGGATTAGGGTTGTGGTATAGTACACACATGTGTCTACCCAATTGATGAATAGATTAAATATCCAACTCCGTGTTTGACACCTCTAAGCATGATTAGAAAATTAGTGAAGATGATCAAGCTGGCTATAAATAACTGTCTCCCAACCAAAGTCAAGAGAGGATTAGGGTTGTGGGATAGTACACACATGTCTCTACCCAATTGATGAACATATTATGTACGTACTGTGTACATTATTAAGCTAGCTTCCATGAGGCTGTATCTTCTCATCGAGATGTTATGATCTTTAAGGGTTTGTAAATTGTCAGAAAGAAATGCCGGAGAGACGCTTCTTAGATAAAGAAATGCCTATTTCATGAAATTTGACCAAGTATTGTTTTTTAGGGTTTGTAGATTGTTGGAAAGTATTAATTAGTTGTAATTTGCATTTCAATTGAATTTTGACAATATAGGGAACATTCCTATTTGTAGGATCCTTCAAATTTGATGGTTATAAGGAGAAACCTCACCTAAGAAGGCTTGGAGTGTCGTCACCCCTTTTTCCCCTTTCCCTCCTGGATTAGAGTTTCATGACTCATCCTCTTAGCCTCCTCGGACCGCGGCGGCGGCTTCGAGGAAGCCGGGACTTGGGTACGAGCTGTTTTGGGGGTGGTTATTGGTCCCCCCTCTCCATCCCTTTGTACATAAAGGCTACTACAGCATCCGACGTTTTGTGCTCGTAGCAACCAAGTTGCGCGGCTCTTCCCCTGCTCAGTTGACAGCCCTCGCTCGGCATCGGGGGCGCAATCTCTTGCCGGGTGCAACTGGAGTGTCTGATCTGGCTCTGGTGTCGAGATTCTATGGGGAAAATTTTCATGCCATCTTGATCAAAAACATCACCCCATAATTCTTGATTGAATGAAGATGGTTTGTATATTGTAGAGATAGAGATTAGAAAAATAGAAATCGAGAGATTATATGGGGAGTTGTTGTTGAAGTTCAATCTTTCGACCTATATTTTCGAGCGAGAGATGTCACATGGTTTGCACTATAATGTATGTGAAAGAGGGGGATGAGTGTTTTCTTGACAGGCCGAGAGAAGCTTCTTACAATGAGGTTACACGGAGCAACTAGAAGAGCAGAAGAGAACTCTGGCTCTAGAATTCCCTCCTCTCTTGATAATTCACCTACTCCTTTTCTGTAGGCCATATATTGGGGTCCTTTTATAGCTAAAGTACGTGCTAACATGGAATGAAAATGTGATGGTGCTGACATGGCGCTGGTCCTGGACCTCCTCATTGGGTCCTTATTTTGGCTTCTGCTAGGCTCCAAATATGGCCCGCTCGGTCTGTGGGCCATCTACTGATGCTTTTTGGGCCTGTACTCATCATTCGGGCCGTTGCGTAGATCCAAATGGCCTAGTTGTAATTTTGGATAAACTTTGCACCCATAGTTACCCCATCCTAGTCGAGCCAGGGTCCTGTGGGTTGGTTGAGATCTCTTGGTGCAAAGAAGTCCATACAGAGCGGTGTGACTCAAGTTCGGACAGTCTCCGGTGCTACGGGGTTGGTAGGCTTGGGCCATTAGAGTCGTCAGAACATCCAACACCTAGTAAAGAGGTTACCTTTAGAACCATAGTTCTTTTCCCAACGACTTTGGTGAACGAGGAGTTACCTATTTATAGTGATTCATCTTCTGTTGTAGGTTTATATGTGGAGAAGGAACTCTTCACCCGCAGATATGATGAGTAGCTCTCATGATATATCATCCGCCAATTTGCATGGTTGCTGACTATGGCCTTCGTCACAACCGATAAGAAGTAACAGCTTTGAGCCTCGTTCACGTCGAACTTGTATTTTGGCTTTCGATTGGCTACGTTAAAATAGCACTCCTTAACTAGGGGACCTATTTTGTTGCACACAAAGCAATCTTCCTTTGATATCTTCTTGAATTGGGTCTTGGAAGACATTTTTTTTTCAAAGGGATTAGAAAGCTAAGCCTTTTTTCTTGACAGACTTTCCCTCCTTTAGGTCCGACTTGCGTTTCAAATTAAAGGCTCACTCCATGATATTTTCTCTAAGACTGTTGTCCTCCGCTATATGAATTCGAGCTACTAAGTCCTTCAAGGTCATCTATTTTCTCTTGTGCTTCAAGGTTTTTTTGTACTCCTTCCATGAAGGAGACATCTTCTCGATGATAGTTGTCACTTGAAATCTTTCATAGATGGAGTACCCCTCCGCGAGGACCTAATGGATGGTAATAAGCAACTCCTCTAGCTGAGAGACCACACACTTTTCATCCTCCATTTTGAACTTCAGCAGCTTCCGGCCTTATGACAAATTAATTAAACTTCTTCGACCCCGCTTCCTCTGTGGAGTACTCTCCAAGGAGCTCCATAGATCTTTGGCAGTCTTACAAGTGAATGTCATATAACTCAGGGATGAGGCAGGTCAAGATATAGTTCTTACACATGTACTACCTCTCACACAAGTCAATCTCAACTTGGTTCCTAGAAATATTAGAGGTATTGGACAATGTGGGTTTTTCATAGATTATCAGGTCTACCACTTTAAAAACGGTTAGGTAGAACCTAAGTTTCATTTGCTAACATTTAAAAAAAAAAATCATCAAATGGTTCGGGTTTCTAGCTTACTGTTCTTACTAAAGGTTTTATCCATCTCACTAAACATAGTGAAAATTATACAGATTAAAGCTTTCAGAATGTTGGGTTTTCTACAGTTCGATAGTAGCCAAGACGAGTGTATATATGGATAATAGAACTGTAAAGAACTAAAGAATATAGAACCTATCGGTTTGAAGAAGATGACATCGATGTTCATGTAATCATGATGCCCTGAAAGCTTTAAGCATCGCCGGCAAAGGTGTGCTTCAAATTCGAACGATAGCACCCCAGGGTTCAACGATAGTCATCCCAACTCTCCAGCACTAAGGACAGGACCGATAGGACTCTTAATGCATGTATTCTAGACGAAAAAGAAGAACAGAATGAGAGGAAGAATAATTTTTTTTTCTGTGTTGTTTTTGGTTTCCTTGGGCATCCTTATAGTGGCGTCCTCTACCAATGGTTACCCAACGAGCGAGTAAGGGACCGTTACTGGATGCAAAGACATAATTCTCATAAATTTCGCAACGTTTAGATTTAACCCTGTAGCTTCTCAACATTAGGATTTAATCCTAGATCGATTACAGTGTTTCCTCATGAGCTAGCTACAAGTAACGTCTCCTCATTAGCCGCGATTACAGTGCCATCCTACATAAAATCCTAACTAAATGCTGCAGAGACACTTCTCTAAACTCAGAGCTACAACAACTTAGAGCAATGCTATTCAGCCCGAAGGTTTTTCTGATTTCGCTCAGCCCGATTGATATGGCAGTGCAACTAGTGGTGTAAAAGACTTAAATATCACCAGTGGGTTTCAGCCACCAGTTGTAGGTTGCCATGTCAATCGGGCCGAAGAAATCGGGAAAACCTTCGGGATGAGTAGCATTTCTCTTCAATATAGAAACTCATCACTGTCAAGATGCAACACAAACATTATATGAAAATTTCTAAAAAAATCCAATGCTATCTTGACATAACATAAACTGATCACTGCTGTCTATTTGAGCGACAGTTGGGACTGATTGTGATTCACTGAACTGGGTTGGGTGCAACGGACGGCGGTGATCGGACCATGCAGGCCAAGTTGGCAACCAAAAGTTGGCAAAGTTGTTGGCAGACTATACAGCACTGCTCCTTGGGCCTTTGTCGGGTTCCAGCGACCGGCTAGGGACCATGGATTTTCATAGGGGTGGCAGCGGGTTGGGTTTGGGTCGGACCCTAACCCTATCCATTCCAATACCCATTCGGATACGATAGGTTCCATACCCAATTAATACACATTTGGCTATAAGTGGGTTCATACCCGACCCATACCCATTCTGATTGGGGGGGGGGGGGGTGTATGGACCCATACCCATTCCGGTTTAACTCCTCTCCACTGATTATCGTCTCTCCTATGGTCGCTGATGTTTTTGGGGGGCAACAAGTGGAGAACCAAATTTCAATGGCCATGATTTATGGTTATGGGATGAACCCTATAGGTGGCTGCCACCACCATCGGTCACCGGTTACTGCCGCCGCCAGCCACCACCCCACCGACAATTGGCCGGCGGCGTGAGCGGCTCGGGTTCATCCCATGGTCATATATCGTGGTCATTGAAATTGGGATCGCCACATGTTCCAAAGCGTCAGTGGCCCATAGGTAGGGCGGTTAATGGGTCGGGTTCAGATCGAGCTACCCCATGCCTAGGCCCGGCTCGGCCCAAACTTATGAGTGAGATCTCATATCCGGCTCGGGCCCAAATTAAAATTTTTGGACTTGGCCAAAATCCGACCTGAAACTATTTTATAAAGCCCAAGTCTGAACGGGGCCCAAATTAAACCAACACTTCTAACACGGTATATACCTAAATATTTTTTTTATTCTCTCTCTCGATCACACAATAATAGTAAAAAATAGTATTAATTATGATATATATTAAAAGAATATTTGTAAAGTGGGCACTTTAAAAATTATGTATTTATTTCTGTCAAACTTTTTTAATGTATATATTGTATATATAAAAAAAATTTCGGACTGTGGTTCGGACTTGGGGCCGGATTAGTGATGGTCTATAGTCAGGCTTGAGTCGAGCCCTACCCGGTGTGGGGGTGGTTCGGTAGAGGGTGAGCCATTCTTAAACTGGCACGACATCCCACGCTGCAGGTCGCAGTACCCGCCAATCCTTTCACGGATTCGGAAAGACTTCCACTTCTGTAAGTGCTATAGCTTTCTGCACCCCCTCCCCAAAATAGCATCCCTTGCTTTTCCCCTCGGTCCGAATCACCCACCCAACAGTACTGCTCGGCTGTTGGCCTGCTGCTGCTGTTTAATAGCCTCCTCCCCACTTTCCCTTTCTCTTCCCCCGGCCTCTAGAGAGAGAGAGTGGTTCAGAGTTAGAGAGAGTGAGAGGGAGGGAGAAGGGAGAGATGGGTAGGGGGAGGATAGAGATCAAGAAGATCGAGAACTCGACCAGCAGGCAGGTCACCTACTCGAAGAGGAGGGCGGGGATCATGAAGAAGGCCAACGAGCTCACCGTCCTCTGCGACGCCCAGGTGTCTCTCCTCATGTTCTCCAGCACCAAGAAGCTCTCCGAGTTCTGCAGCCCCTCCACCGAGTATGTATACCTGCTTCCTCCCTCCCTCCCTCCCTCCCCTCTCTTTTCTTCTTCTTTACCTCACTTATGTGCGTGATTGTTTGTGCCACCAGCACCAAGAGCATCCTCGACCGCTACCAGCAAGCCACGGGGATCAACGTGTGGAGCGCCCAATATGAGGCAGCAACCTCTCTCTCTCTCTCTCTCTCTCTCTCTCTCTCTCTCTCTCTCTCTCTCTCTCTCTCTCTCTCTCTCTCTCTCTCTCTCTCTCTCTCTCTCTCTATAGATGGTATCTAATGTGGGTTTTGTTTCTTTGGATGGATGGGAGTAGAAAATGATCTCTCGCTCTCTCTCTATATATATATATCTCTCTCTCTAGATGGTATCTAATGTGGGTTTTGTTTCTTTGGATGGATGGGAGTAGAAATTCTCTCTCTCTCTCTCTCTCTCTCTCTCTCTCTCTCTCTCTCTCTCTCTCTCTCTCTATAGATGGTATCTAATGTGGGTTTTGTTTCTTTGGATGGATGGGAGTAGAAAATGATCTCTCTCTCTCTCTCTCTCTCTCTCTCTCTCTCTCTCTCTCTCTCTCTCTCTCTCTCTCTCTCTAGATGGTATCTAATGTGGGTTTTGTTTCTTTGGATGGATGGGAGTAGAAAATGAAAAATACTCTGAACCACTTGACGGAGATCAACCGCAACCTCCACAAGGAGATAAGGTTAGCTCAGACTCAACAATGGTTTTTGAATTTTTTTTTTTTCTTTTTGAGATTTTATGTGATTAAGTGTGACTGAGATGGAGTACCTTTCTGCATGATCGCTTCTCATCCTTGGCTTCTAATTAATCAGGCAGAGGATGGGGGGAGAGCTGGAGGGTTTGGACATAAAGGAGTTGCGCAGTCTTGAGCAAAATCTGGATGAGTCTTTGAAGCTCGTTCGTCAAAGAAAAGTGAGACCCCCATTCATCATCCCCTCCTCTCGATCTTTTTAATCCATTTGGATACTTGGTTGCTACTGCAATTGGGTTTCAATGATTCGGGCATGGGCCGAGCTCTGGCCCGAAAGCCTTCCATGGCTATCTCCGGTGGAGTTATTTGGCATTAATCGAGCTTGTTACCATATTTTTTTTTCTTATATTCTATAAATATGCATGTTATTATTCTAAGCTATACTAAGATTTTCAATATATTGGGCCGGGTTCGAAGCCCAGGTTCGGCCTGTTTTGATTTTGGGCCTAAAATATAAGCTCAAGTCCATACATAATGCTTGGGATATAGGCCAATTCGTTTTGAATTGGTCGAGCCCAATCCGGCCTGATCCGGACTCGGGCCCAATGCCAACCCTAGGCGCGTGTTTAAATTTGGATCCAATTTTGAAGCATGAAGAATGGATGTTGTGATAAGTTTAAACACATGGCGCATTAGTATTGGCCGGTCATGCTACTGGTTACACAAGCCAATCAACAATTTTTTTCTCCAAAAAAAAAAAGGTCGATCTCATGAAGATTCAAACAATGTATCACATAGAAAGAATACCATATACCCTAACGCAATACCGATTGAATTTGAATCACCTATTGTGCTATAATTTAGCCTCCGAGAAACTTGGCATTCTGCACATATTTTTGTAAAAATCTTTGAATTTTTTTAAAAAATTTATAATAGTGATGTGTACACATATTTAAAAAGAAAATGCTATTCAACATGCCTGTTTTCCATCTAGATAAGGCCATCCTGCCATGGCAGCTGATCATAGCCACCGGTTGCACCCAGACCCGATCGGTGAATTGCACTACGCCTAATTGGCAGGAAAAAAAGAAGTGTGATTAGGAACCCACAACAAGAAGGCCCAATTTTGAGCAAAATCTGGATGACTAAATAACAATTCTCATTCCAAAAACAAACATATCGATCATTCTTGTATGTTTGAAAATCCAGTAGTACTTGATTAATTAGAAGTACTCCAATATGTATCATGGTGACAAATAAATCATTGAACAATATATGACCTTCCATGTACCACACTGCAATTGAACATTATTATAAAAAAAAAATTATGAGACTGATTAACTTTATAAAAAAGACTCCAATGCCCAGTCCAAACAATTATATATATCATAACAACATTCTGCCAAACATTCAACCGTTGTGTGTCCAATGGTAGAAAAATCTAAAAAATAAACCCTAAAGTCATCTTCAACAAGCAAATTATGATTAAATTATAATAACTAAATGATTTATTTATCTTATATATATGAAAAGAGCTAACAAGTCCAATGTAGATTACACATTCTTTATGCAAGATAGGATTTAATGCATGCATGCAGTGATGGACCTAGGATTTTTCCCCTGGGGGCATAAACATTAAAAAGTAACTAGTGTCACTGCCTCGCATTGGCTTTTAAATGCCGACTAATAAGAACAATTTGATGCCTTCAATCATCTCTTAGAATATTCCCTCCCCATGAGGTTCAGCTAACTTAGCTCTAAACAAGATCGGAACGCGATCTTGTCTTGAATCTGTTATTCTTGCTTGCAACATTGTCCTTCTCATGACTCTTCAAAAATACTCTTTTCTACTACAGAATAGCAAAAGTAACTCTGGTAGTTTGTCTGCCTACTATCAAACCAACCCAGACAACACATCTCCACCTTACTGAATAGACCATGTGAATTCTATTAGAACCATGACACCATGTGTCACCTTTACAGCTCCACCTCTTACTGAATAACCACATCCCTTAGAGTTCAGAACATCAAGTGAGACCAAATGCCTATGTATCTTCGGTACATGTTGCACCTCGCTTAGCATATGCACTACACTATCAAATATATTAATTTTCATTGTCCACATATATACCAACAAACTTGTATATTGAATTATCATATAATAGAATAATACCTTCCTTCTTGGCCTTGAAGGAGTGAAACAAATCCCTCTTAGAGCAAAAATGGTAAGAACAACTAAAGTTTATAATTTAATAATATGGGAAAGTGTCAATACCTATGAAAAATATCAGAACACATCAATCATTACTGCTATATGTATTTTCAGCCACCAGCACTACTTTAGAGGAAGTCTCACCTTTAATCTTCTTCTGTATACGTTACCAGCAATTTCTCCTTATATGATTTCCTTACAATACTAATATTGAACCTTATATTTAAACTTTGATCGAAATCTTTCTTTATCTTTAACATGTTCCCTCCTTACCTTTTGAAACAAATCATGACTCTTAACTACATACATATTGAGATTTTTTCCTCAGCATATTAGATAGGAGAGTTGTTGTAACATCCTCCTTCACGAAAGTTTATCTCCCATAGAGAATTATGGCCCCTTGATACTTGTAGAGACTTGGGAAATGGCGTGAGGAGTAAAAGTGCATTATCATCTTCATCCAATTTTACATCAATAGTTATGAAACCAATGATGATTTTATTGAAAATATAGAATCAACGTACCATCCTTCATTTGAAGTCTATCTAATTGTTGTTTCATATACAACTTTGTTGAGATGTTTTTTGTCACATACAACATCTCGAACTTGAACCATAATCCAGTAGTTGTCTCCTCGTCCATAACTTTGTATATCACCTCATCAGCCAAACATGACAGAATTGTGCTCACCGCCTTCAGATCTAACTCCTCACTGTCTTCACCACTCACCATTCCTTGCTTTTTGGACTTCCAAGCAAAGTTGTTTAAAGGCCTTGTTGAACCAACATACCTTTAACCCTTTGCAACAATCGACAATTTCCTTTGTTGTCAAACTTATCCAACTCAAACTTGTAAACTATCAAAGTCTTGGACATCTTGCTTGTATCGCCTCATGCATGAAGCTCTATTACCAGATGTTGTGAAATCGAACGATTCATCAACAAAATTTTATGGATCTATCTTTTTGGCAATAAAAAACAAGCTGGACACCCAGATAAGAGAAGCACACAAGAAAATAACAAAATAAGAAAAAGACATGTGATTCACGTGATTCACCCAAAATCAGGCCACATCCACTAGGGGAGCAAGAGATCTTTCACTGTTAATCAACAATAGTACAAGGCTACAAGGCTTCATCCATTAGGAATGAACAAGAAATATGTCATATTCTTCCTGCTATGAAGTCCATCGAGAAGCAATTGGAAAAGGTTCGACTAGGGGAGCAAGAGATCTTCACTGTTAATCAACAATAATACAAGGCTGGCTTCAACCATTAGCAATGAACAAGAAATATGTCACATTCTTCCTACTATGAAGTCCATCGAGAAGCCATTAGTTAGGGTTAATTCGACACACAAAATAATAACCAGAGAGACTGTATGAGAGATCGCAGCAAAAGAAACCTTCATGAAAGACCAAGAGATATAATGAGAAATCCTGATCGAGAATTCAGTGAACACCAGGAGAATCTACTCTTTATCATCCCCCATATTCCTCTCTCACTTTCTCTCATTCTTTCTCTGCCTCTCTCATTTTCTCTTATTTCTTGTATTTGTCTTGTTAGCACTTGGCTTCAGCTCATGTTCACGATTGTCCCTTTCATATAATGGGGTATCATTGCTGATTATGGAACAAAACAACCAAAACATGTGCGACTCCAATCCCAATTAATTGGTTCATGGCAATGTATATCAGCAAATGCATATATATACTGGTCGGGGGCTGCCTAACCCTCCCTCATTGTGAGGGGTTCTAAAATAAAAAATAATGGTATTTAGTTATAGATTTCGTTTGAATTTCTCATGACAATTTGTGAGAAACTCAAGAAAATAAATAAAGATGCTACTTAAATAAAAAAAAGGGGTAATGTGTGATAGGTCCCTCTAACAGATCGATTTTAATGATAAAGATAGCAAACATGGTTAATTAGCGTTAGGCCCTCTCGATATAAAAATGTTCATTTTACCCATACAGTCAGCTGTACACGTGAACAAGACCCCTACGTGTAGTTGTACAAGTGGGCCTCAGCCCGAGCCTAACAAAGCACTGTAGCAAGAAGAATAACAATCTTCAAAAATTGTTACTCCTTTGTTACAGTGAAATCAATGTAGCAAAAAAAATCTTGTCTTTTTAAATTTTTTGGCTACAGTGAAATCACTATAGCAAGAGCAACAATTTACACAAATTAATTGAGTCACAATCTATGCAAATTTATTACTCTTTTGCTACAGTGAAATCACTATAGCAAAAAAATTAAAAAATCTTATCTGGGAAAAAAAACATTTGCTACAGTGATATCACTATAGTAGAAGAGTAACAATCTTTGCAGATTAAGTAACAATCTTTGTAGAGTAACAGTCTGCGCAAATTGTTACATCTCTTTTGCTGCAGTGAAATCACTGTAGCAAATTCATAGCCGAGTTGAGTCCTTCAACGACAAGGACGGAGGGGCATCACTAAGGGGTAGTTTGGTCATTAAAAAGGAATAAAAGTCATGTGTGGGACTTTTTCTAGTTATATCTTTTTCGTGGGGGACCTGATGAAACACCATCTTGTTGGCTATCCTTTTCCTTAAACTGATCTCTTGTCAAGAACCTCTCTCCAAGGCCCCCTAAAAATTGGGTTCAAACTATGAAGGAATTTTTATGAGAAACATAGAAGATAGCCATTATAGATACTTAGAACGGTTTACTGAGTTTGATTCTGACACAATATGGGTCTAGTCTGATACTAGGAATCGGCTTCCGCCTGTACTTCGGGTTTGGCTTGTGGGTTGGTTTCTGTTTCCGCCTATACTTTGGGTTTGGGTCATTTTTGGGCCACGTGTCACATTTGAGGTGGATCAAGGATCGAAGTTGCTCTCTTTCCCATGCTTTCGTGGCTCAGTTTCCCACGTCGTGGCAAATTGCTATAGACCAGGTGGTCCCTCTCATGTGATAGTTGTTGTCACAATGGCCTCGAGTCCCACCTAGTCTCGATTGAGCCCGACCCATTTGAAGCAGGTTTGGGCCTATATCCCAAACATTATATATGGCTTGGGTTTATAATTTGGGCCCGAAATCAAATTGGATCGGGCCTGGTCTTAGTATAGATCTGGCCCGAACCGGCCCATCCACTTTCATCGTTCGGCTCCGATTTACCCAATATATCTATGAATGGACTTTTTTCTCGTTCGATGAGATAACAACGATACATCGAAGAAAATCTGGGAGTTTATCATAATAATTGTTAGCTTATAACACAATTTATAAAATAATAATCGGTATATTTGTAGGATATGATAATTTTGGTAACATGTTCAGTTAATGCCAAATAACTCCACTGAAGAATGTTGGTCATTGAAGGTTTTTGGATCTGGACTTGAATCTTTGATACTGTCTTGGACTTGGGCCTTGTAATTGTGACCCCACCCTCCACTTTGCAAGTTTTTATGACGGCATTGGATCCTCTGAGGTTATAACTTCAGAGGAATCATATAGGTTAAAGCCAAAACTGAATCATAACAATCTGTTACACCCAGCCTGATCCGTGAATCGCACTCAGCCCCAAAAAGAACAGCTATGATTTAGTTTTGGCTTCAACCTATCTAATGGATCCGCATTGTTTTACGACATGATTGCCTCGGATTTTGGAAAGATTCAATGCACCTAACAATAATCCATCAAAACTATGTCCCTTGCTGCTATTTTTTTTTTTTTGGTGAGCTATTTTACAATTTTAGCCGTAAGTTTTTTCAAAAGAAACACACATTATGATTATCGTTTTTTTTTTGCGAATCCTATGATTATCATCTTTCTTCTTTAGAAATGTGCATGTATGCTAAGAAACTTGTTGGCATTTTGGAGTAAGCATCCAATTTAATCATACTTTATTGTGTAACAAAACAAATTATCACATGGCGTATCTTGCTAATACTTGGATTTGATTAATTTGGTGGGTGGCAGTATCATGTGCTCAGCACGCAGACGGACACCTATAAGAAGAAGGTAAGTGAAGAATTAACATTATTCTCCTTTCTTGGGGCTATTGTCATTTGATTAAGTATCCTCTAAATTGGACTTACATTGATAAATGATGCGTATTTTTTGATTATCCACTTGATCGAAGGGCCATGGATTGCAGATTAGGCATATGTTCTGCACGTACTGAAAGTTTAGGGTTTTTTTTACGTACACCCAGTCTTATGTCAAAATTTGCTTTACACCCCTACCTTCTAAAAATTTGACTTTACCCCCTACTCCATAACTTGACCGTGAGTGACCAGTTAAAAGTGGGGGTGTATCTCAAATTTCGACATAAAAGTGTGCCGGGGAATGGGGGGGATAAGTAAAAAAAAACACCACTTTTAACCGACTGCTGGTGATCAAGTAACGGATTAGTGCGTAAAGTCAAATTTTTAGAAAAGTGGAGTGTAACTCAAAATTTTGACATAAAACTGGGGGTTGAGTCAAAATTTAAAAAAACCCAAAAATTTATGTTAGGCCACTCATTTGATCAAACCCATTCATGAGAAACACACACAAACCAAAGTTTGATCCACCTATCATGATTAAGTGTCCTTTTAATATTTTTACAAAATATTAGCTTTGAGAGGGTTTATGAAAACTTCAATAATTCTCTTCTATTTTCAGCATAAGTTTTTTTTCCCAGCCATATTGAGAAGATTTCCATGTAAATCTGTGTCCCTCTCAATGTTTTCTTCTTTCTTTGTCTGATTTTTCTTATGCATGGAGTCCACACGGGCTCGATCTTCGAGATCCCTTGCATTGATCTCATTTTCGCACAAACACTATCCATTACGCGACTCTCTTAACTCACCCTCTCAATCTCGTGAAGGAAGACCTCATGACCAAGTTCTCGTTCATGAATAATTATTAAACCATCCCATACAACCTATTTATAGTGTTAGCCCAATCCCTAATCCATGCATGTATGTCAAGAAAATTAATATTCCGTCATAGCCATTGGATTAAATGGGCCAATTTGACTTAGTCTCCCCAAAATTTTATGCTAATTAGTAAGTCTCCCCTCTTTTAATCAATATTAGACTTACCCTCCTAAAAATTTGATTTACAACCACATAACTATATGATATTTAGTCATACAACTCCATAACTATATGATATTTGGGTATACCCTCTCATTCTGACTAATTATCATATAGTAATTTGGAGGGGTAAGTCAAATTTGGAGGGGTAAGTCTAATAATGATTAAAATGAGGGTGACGTACTAATTATCATATAGTTTTAGAAGGATAAGTCAAATTTACCCGGATTAAATACCAATCCAATAGCTGTGACTTCTACAACTATAAATATCATGACTATGTAAATAATTTTAGAACAATACTTCGCACCAACAAGTGTTGGAGCACGCGTCTCCTCTATCCCATGTGAACCGTTGGATGAATATCGCTAGTGATATTCAGCCATTTGGAGCTCTGACTGAATATCACTAGCGAGATTCATTTCACCGGAGCCCCTTCTCTGTCAGAACTTCGAACGGCTGAATATCAGTAACGATATTCATCCAACGGTTCACATCGGATCGAGGAGGAAACCATATGTTTTACCACTTCTCCTTATGAATGGTTCTCTTTCTTTCCTTACTTTGCTGTTGGCAGGTGAAAAACTCCCAAGAAGCAAATAGAAACTTATTGCGTGACCTGGTTAGCTCTCTCTCTCTCTCTCTCTCTCTCTCTCTCTCTCTCTCTCTCTCTCTCTCTCTCATCGAATTCTATCATGAACTCAGGAAATGAAAGACCACCCAGTCTATGGATTTGTGGAAGACGATCCCAGCAACTACGACAGCTCCCTTGCGCTGGCGAATGGGGGGTCTCACATGTACCAGTTCCGGGTCCAGCCGAACCAGCCAAACCTTCACGGGATGGGATGCGGCGCGCATGACCTTCGCCTGGCCTGAAGCTGCGCCGGCCAGACGAGGGCGTGCCCTCATGATGGGCAGAGGGTGGTATGCTATGGTGACTCATGCTAAACTAGTAGTAATATGCTTTGCTTTATGGAGTAGTTCTTTGCTTTAATTTGAATCCTTGGGACTCAGTTGGTGCAATGTGACTCAATGCTATATGTTGCTGTTTATTTCTTGTCTAAATATTTTACCCTTAACCCATATCTTTTTCTTTTAACTTATCTTAAAATGGTATTATAAAAAATGCTTAAATAGTCGTACTCAAAAAGGATTATTAGAAGTGGCCATCTAACAGTCACGAGGTGAGATGACACTGATTTGGTTTTCTCGTGGCCAGGGAACCCATCATTAAGATAGCTAGGTTCGTTAAAATCCTATCGGCTAGCATTAGTCAAGGGTGGACCTCAGTGGCGATTAGACAAACAAAACAAAGGTGATGAGTCCTGGGTCTACATCCACCGATGAGATTAAATGTATGATGGAAACCAAACAGCACCAATGCTTGGGATTTTTCACGACTAAATGCTCTTTGCTAAATATGGCAATCTGAATCGGGTTTAAACTCAATTGTCAGATTACTGTGTATAATTATTTTTTTGGATTATCGGTAACTAATCCCTAACGGAATAAATTTTTCATGTAAAGAACAGTGAAATATTGTTGATTACGTTATGTGCTTCCATTTGAAAAATATCTATTTTACCCCTACATGCAATTGTACAAGAAAGTCACATAGAGAGTAAAATTTTGATAATAAAGGGAAACAATTGCTACAATGATTTCATTATAGCAATTTTTTTTTAAAAAAATAAGATTTTATAAAAAAATTTGCAACAGTGATTTCACTGTAGTAAAAGTAACAATTTGATAATAAAGAGAAACAATTGCTATAATTCGGTAATAAAGAGCAACAATTGCTTTCACTACTGTATCAATTGTTACTCTTTATTATTGAATTGTTGCTCTTTGCTCACTATAACAAAAAGCTACAAGTTGCTACAGTTATTTCACTTTAGGAAAAATAAAATTAAATATAGTTTCACAAGCAAAAAAAAATTTAAACAAGTTTTCACAAAAAAAAAATGACTACAATAATTTTACTGTAACAAGAGCAACAATTCGGTAATAAAGAGCAACAATTGTTTTCGCTGTAACAATTGTTGCTCTTTAATACCAAATTGTTGCTCTTTGCTCACTGTAACAAAGAGCAACAATTCGGTACTAAAGATCAACAATTGCTATAGTGATTTCATGGTAGTAATTTTTTTTTTAAAAAAAAGATTTCTCAAAAACAAAATTACAATAGTTATTTTATTGTAGCAAGAGCAACAATTCGGTAATAAAGAGCAACAATTGCTACAGTAATAAAGAGCAATAAAATGATAGTTTTATCATTTAAAGATAAAGAGGAGAAAAGCCAACTGATGAACCTCTAAATGCATCTTTTTCAGAAAGGACTTGGTGCAAATAGGGATATTTTGGTGTCCTTAGCGCTAACCCGATCCTTTGTCAGGGACCTATGACTAATTTTCTTTCTTTTTTTTTTGTCAACAAAAAATAATCCATATATATCTGAAAGTGAATAAAGATATAAGCAAAAATATCACTAGACATGAGGAGACCAAGAGAGATGGGAAAATCCTTGAAGCGGGTGCGATAGCGAACATGATCCTTGGGTTCACTAGCTAGCTAGTCAGCAGCCTGATTGCCTTTATGATGAATATGAGAAAATCGGACAGCCATTAGCTTTTGAAGAAGAGCTCGGATGTCAGATTACTATGTATAATGGAAACCAAAAAATAATTTTTTTCTTCTAACTAAACATACTTCAAGAATGATGATAATTTGAGGTCGGAATTCATTAATCGAATGTTGCGTGTGACATACTAAAAGTCACCCATAAATGAGCTCGCATTGTTCGTATTATAAAATTGCAAAGGCTAACTACTCAATTTGAAACTCCCAAGATAAAAATGAGTGAGACATTCAATGAGTTCTATGCTAAATTGATTGATATTGTGAACTCTTGTTTTGCCTTAGGAGAGTCTATTCTAACTCTAACTTGTGCGTAAAATTATTAGATCCTTACCTGAGTGGTTTCGACATAAGGTAATAACAATATAAGAGTATAAGAATGTTAATTCTCTGAATTTTGAGGATCTTGTTAGAAATCTTAGAACATATGAAGATGTGGTGCCTTCTTTGAAAAAGATCAAAGAAGTTGCTTTTAAAGCCTCCAAAAGTGATTTGGAAGATTCCAAATATGAGCAATATGTGCATTAATTCAATTTTTTTTAAAAAAAATAATGATTTTTTTATAGAAACGGGTAATTCTTCAAGGAATAATTCAAGATTCGGTGATTAAAAAAAAATACAATGGACCCTAAAGCCCTTAAGAAGAAAAATATGATAATATAAACCAAAGAATTAATGATTTTGAAGAACTTGAAGGTCAATGTTTCAAGTTTTAGGTTTTGAACATATGCTCAATGAGTGTTCTACCAAATTTTCTATTTGCCAAGATAGAGCAATGAAACCGACTTGGGATGATTCTGATTCTTAAGCAAATGATGAGGATAATAAATCTGTTGGTGAACATGCAAATTTCACTGTTTTTAATGTTTTTTTTTATGATTCTAATATTTCTTCGAGATCTTCTGATAGTTCTAATTTTTAACATGATGATGATGACATTGAACACAAAAAATTCAATCTAAAAGAAATGGATAAGGCTACATATGAAAAGCGCTCAAGTTGCATAAATTAAATTTGAAGCTTAAATTAAAAAAATTAATGATTTGATTTTAAGCATAAGCATGATGAATCTATGGTGAGCTCTTTTCATCAAGATATTTCTTATATGTCTGATCACATCACTAAACGTGAAGATGAACTAAAAATCTTATCTGAGGAGAAAACAAAGCTTGGTTTTAAGAATAACACCTTAAAAGAAAATTTAAAAGCATCGGAATATAAAATGGTAAGTCTTGAGTTGGAGGTTATAAATATAACCAAAATTCTTGATAAGTCCAATGCTTTGGTTAAGAAACTTTCAAGTATAGTATAACAAATTTGAATAAAGTTCTTAACTCCTTTAAGAATGATAGTGACAAAAGAGGACTTGGATATATCAATGATGTGATGACTCTTTCGTCCAAGACTCTGTTTGTTCATGCCAAGAAATCTTCTTAAAATCATATTGATTCTACTCATACTTCAAATGAGTGCTTTGAATAAAATCTATCATTATACTCATTGTGGTAGGAAAATTCATCTTATGGATTATTATTGTCGTCTGTGGAGGAAAAAGATTGTGTAAGAATATAGATTATGGAAAACCACATATTGTCCAATTCTACATCAACACCTAGCAAGTCTTTGAAAAAGAAGAAGACTATTCCACCCTAGAAATCATTCACTCATATATGATCTTTCACTTCTTTCATGAGATCATCGATCCTACATCCATGTTGATTAGGAAAGATGAAATTGGTGCCTGACTTTTCGAGATTTGCTTTGACTATCATGGATAGTCATATCTTAGGAAATCTAATGGTGTGTTTGTGGGTGCAAAATCTTGCTAACGTACAACAGTAGGACCCGCCAGTCCTGTCTGAGGACCAGTTTTAATATCAATGTGGGGGTGTGAGTCAAATTTTTAGAAATATCAAATTTTCTAAAAATCGACAGGCTAATGATGGTTGTAATCGTGCATCCGATCATCGCATCCGATTACAGCGCACCGTGGGACATGACATCGACGGCCAGGAATTGCCAACGGCCAGGATTCACACCCCATCAATGGCATTCACTTATATGATATCCCTCGCAAGTGAGACATTCAACCATTGAGGTGGCTGAATGTCATTTCGTCTATACAAGTGTATCTCCAATTTGAGAGAGTGGGGGAGTGGCATCCACTCACATATCCTTGAGTTGGCAGATGACGTTCTACAAATTTGGAAGATGCGAAATTGGAGAACCAATTTTCTCGAAGGGGGATGGGTTGATACATGACCGGGCGCATAGAGATGGACTGCCACGTGTGGAGGTTGTAGGAGTGGTTATGTTGGTTGGTTGTAGGTTGGTTGTATAGAGTGGTTATGTGGGATAGTTATAGGGGTGGTTGTATGAAGTAGTTATGTTAATTATTGAGGCATGTGTGAAGTGGGTTATGTGTTGTTAGTTATGTGTGGGAGAGTGGTTGGTGTGATGTATGTACCGAAGTAATGAAAAGAGGGGAATAACAAAGTTGATGTTTCATCTTATCTATTCTCTGAATTCCTCTCTCTACATATATATAATGCTCTAAATCCCTCTAGATCTTTCTTTCTCTCTCAAACTCTCTCTATCAATCGTTGTCTTCCCCACTAATCTCTATTTGTCTCTCTATCCTAATTCTTTCTATTTTGATTTGTACAATTAGTACATGTCAATGTTGATACGTGACCGAGAGCATAAGGATGAACTGCCACATATGGAGGTTGTACGAGTGGTTATGTGGGTTGGCTGTAGGTTCGTTGTATGGAGTGGTTATGCGATATGGTTATAACGTGGTTGTGTGAAGTAGTTATGTTAACTATTGAGGGGTGTGTAAAGTGGGTTATGTGTGGGAGAGTGGTTGGTGTGATGTTGTATTTATATGTACTGAAGTAATGAAAGGAGGGGAATAACGAAGTTGATGTTTCATCTTATCTATTCTATAAAGCTAGCGCTCATTCTCTCTATAATGCTTTGAATCCCTCTTTCTCTCTCTCTCTATTAGTCTCTGTCTTCCCTACTAATTTTTATTTACCTCTCTATGATCCTTTCTATCTCTAATTCTCTCTATTTTTATTTGTACTCAATCTAGTAAATATCAATTGGTATCAAAGTAGTGATCCTGCTTTGGCTGAAGAAACGAGACTCAAATTTGGAGAACGTCAAGATTAGCACGTCAACATATTGTGTCCATGCCCCTAAATATATGCTAAATCACGATATTTTTACATTAAAGTATTCTAATTAAGTATATTTATATGACTTGCAAGAAAAGAGGCACAAGCAACAAAAGAGCAGTTTCGAGTTAAGTTTGATGGGAATCAAAGCTAAGAGCAACCCAAAGAAGAACTCGTCTTCAAAGACAACCTCCACATACAGATCCCACAGACAGAGAAATCTCGACCATCGATCGATCGGTCGCAAAGCCCGATCGATCGGCCGCTACCTTCTCCGTAGGCAGTATAAGAATGCCATGACTGATCGATCGGCCATGACCATTTGAGGTCCCCGACACTCTAAACTGTACTGTCAAGATCACCCGGGACAACTATTAATCGCCTACTCTCCGACGCCTATATATATGCCTTCTATTGAAGAAAACCCATCCGTTTGTTGCTTTATAAATCGTCATCCTTGGGAGGAAGATCAAGAAAGAAGAAGAAGAGGAGCCGCCATGGATCTTCGTCATCCCCCATCAAAGCCTTCGTCGTCACCACCACTATGAGTGCCTAAAGTCATTCTAGAAAGCCCTATCTTTTGCTCTAGTTCTATTTATATACTTTTAGGATTTTGTTATTTTAATTGGAGAATAGCATGATAAACATATTTAAATTTTGTATTTCATTGTTCGTTCCTTCGTCTTGCATGCTTTTATTGTGAAATCCATAATGTAGGAATCGAATAAATCGTATCTTTGTCTTGGTCTGCTTTTAATGTTTTTTACCATCTCTTAAGAAATGCGCCATGATTAGAAAGATGGTTCGTGTCCCAAAAAAATGAACCGTGCTAAACTAAAGATGGCGCATGCCATGTGCGTGATGATAAAATATCTTTTGTTCGATTTATTATCCTTCTATGAGATGAGTTATGCCAAGGAAAGATGATTTGTGTCTCAAAAGACGGATTGTGTCGACTAAGGATAATTCATACCGTCGAAGGTAATAACCCTGGTTGAAATTCTATTATGATTTCTAATCATAACGGATCGAAACACTCCATTAATGGAATTAACAAACCCTAATTGAGATAAATATGTGGTGGATTCTCCACCCTAGATTCTTCCTACTCTATTTCTGTCCTTAGCTTAATTGCTTAATATTAGTTTTATTTAATTTTATAAATCATCACACAACCCTCCTTTTTTAATTGCTTTAATCCTTTGAGTTAGATTCAAGTTACACAATCGTTATCGCTGAGGACGATACCGGTATTTAACTCTATAACTACAAATGATTGGGCTAAAGATACCACTGTGATCAGAGATGATCACATCATCTCCCAACCCAAGGAGATGTCCATCCGACAGTCTCGCATCATCGTTGAACTCCGAGAAAACACCCCTCACCAGAATCAAATCCTTTGAGATATGAGCTGTCTTATCAAGAAGGAAATTAAACACGTTCAACTTTTGCGAGCGATGGATCGTGAAAGAGATGAGAATTCCACAAACCCTTTTGTCAACATACCAGACGAAGCGGAGCCGAAGAATGAGATCGCTAAATGGATTTTATCCAAAGACCCTGCCAACGAAGTCCAATTTATCACCAAAGACACCTCTTGAGAATGACGAGGTCTATCTTATGACAGAATCCGAGTGATTCCCCGTTTACAACAAGGCTCATTTGATCATTCTTGAGATGCTCGAGATGAGTGGTGACGTGATCGTGACTGGAGGGCACTTTTGGGCTGCTATTGATGCGAAATTGGAGGACCAATTTCCTTGAAGAGGGATGGGTTTATATGTGACCGGACGCATAGGGATGGACTGTCACGCGTGGAGGTTTTACGGGTGGTTATGTGCGTTAGTTGTATGGAGTTGTTATGTGGGATGATTATACGGTGGTTGTATGAAGTAGTTATGTTAACTATTGAGGGGTGTTTGAAGTGGGTTATGTGTGAGAGAGTGGTTGGTGTGATGTTGTATTTATATGTACTGAAGTAATAAAAGAAGGTGAATAAGGAAGTTGTTTTATCATTATCTAATCTTGGAAGCCCTCTTTCTCTACAATTCTCTGAACCTCTCTCTCTCTCTCTCTCTCTCTCAATCACATATCACTCACCTCCAACCAATAATGGCGAGAAGTGTTATACATCTAAAGATGAAAAACTAAAGTCGTTAGTTTTGAGTTGCATCCACCTTCCATTGATGGTTTTGGCTCCGTTTTCTCTCGCCTCTGCAACGCTTCCAAAAAAAAAAAAATTCTTGTGAGAGACTAAGGTGGTGAGCCAAACGAGCCTCCGACCAACTTTTTTCCCATCCTCCATGCAATCGAGCAGCCATTAAAACAATTAGGAGAGGTTAATCTTACCCTCCTCCCTTCTCTTTGACTACAATATTATAGTAACAACAAAGAGGAGGGGGCAACCTTACACTTCTCCCTTTCTCAACTACAACACAGCCGACATGATCCAATCTTCTGCGATCGGGTGCATGATAAGATCCAGTCTTTTACAATCGGCCTCTAATGACCAATCCCTTCGAAAGCTCGATCAGACCAACTTCCAGTGCCCGATCCCATGATCGGCTGCCAGCACCTGATCCATGACGATCGGTCAAAAAAGACGAAGGATTGAGCGTCAGAGGGCCTCCCATGCTTGATCCCCTCGAAGTCAACCGACCGGCCGTCAGCACCCGATCCTGCGATCGGTCACCAGCTACATCTACTGGACACGTCAAAGCAATAAGATCGGTCAAGGAGCCACATCTTGAGGCCAATCTCTTTGTTTTCAAAGCCAATACTATATCGGCCAAATGGGACCAATAGCCTATCGGCCTCCCGAGGCCTCGAAAATCGAAAGATTGGTAAGGAAACCACCTCCTAAGACTGATCCCTTCGATTTTGAGGCCGATATGGTATCGGCCTGTGAGGACCGATAGCCTATCGGCCTCCCAAGGTTGATAAGGAGGGATCGATCAAAATAGGCCTCCTTGAGGCCGATCCCCCTTTTTTCAAGGCTGATATGGTTTTGGCCTCCAGAGGCTGCTAGCCTATCAGTCACTTGAGACCGATAGGGTATCGTCCTTCAAGTCGATGCCCTATCGGACACTCAAGGCCAATAGCCTATTGGCCTCCTGAGGCCGATACCCTATCAGCCCAGAACTGAAGGATCGGCCAAATTAAGGCCCTTAGAAGCCGATCTCCCGTTTCTTGAGGCCGATACGCTATTCGTCCCCAATGGGCCGACCCCCTTTGCACCGTCTCCTAGACCCGATTCTTCGGCCCTTGGCAGGGAGTCGGCAGACAACTTCTCCGATCGGCCCTTCGTAGAAGGTCGGTAGATGACTTCACTGGTCGGCCCTTGGTAGGGGATCGACATATTCTTTTCAGGCTCTCTCATTAAATCGGCTTGACTTCAACAACAAGTCTTGCACCATTGAGTCCCAGCCAGTTAGCTAGGTTAGCACTCGTCTAGCTAGGAGGGGGTAAATGTTGGTGCAAAATCTGGCTAATACACTCACGGGCTCACAAAGACAATAATGGGACCTGCCAGTCTTGCCTAGGGCCCATGAAGATAACAGTGGGACCACAAAGACGACAGTGGGACTCGTCAGGCCTGTCTAAGTCTAGATACAATAGACTACAGAAACTGCTCTGGACCCAGATACTTCAAAACCTCTATAAATAGCAAACCCGATAAATAATCCAGACTGAAATTCACTATTCCTAATCTCATTTCCTATTTTTTAGAGCTCCCAGAGCCTTCTGGTAATCAGATTCTAATCAAGCCCACTTTGTCCTCTGTCTACTTATATAAGCACTACTTGATCTGTTGAGAGTAGCTCTACTTTTTTCAAAGTTAGTGGATTCAAAAGTTACGTCTTAACGCACAGAAACATAAGTTTTGATCAAACTTCGTCATCACATCATGGGTCAACTCTCTCTCTCTCTCTCTCTCTCTCTCTCTCTCTCTCTCTCTCTCTCTCTCTCTCTCTCTACTTAGCAATGTCTGCATGGTAGCTCAGCAGATGTCAGCTCAGCACTCAACAATGCACCGCACTCGAAATCAAGCATTTATCGACTGTTGCCGAAAAATCATACGACAACTATAATGTTCCCCCACAGTGTCATATGCTACTTAGCATTATATTAATTGTGCTTGATCAAGGTCTATCCTATTGATCATATTGAATGAGACCTTGTCTATATGTTTTTTTTTATTTTTTTGTACATGCTTGAACCTTATTATTTTGTTTGCATGATTCGATGGCTTGATTTGCGATTTTTTTATATTAGCACAAGTGTTCGTCAAAACAATCTCAATTAATGAGAGTGAGTTATTGTTTGAGTCCTTGTGTTCGGATGGTTCAGTGATTCACAACCCGCAAAGCATTCGTCAATGCTGAACAGTTACAAATGAAAGATCACAGTTCCGGCTTACTCTTATCCAAAGGTATATCTCATACTCTTTGCTTTTGGGTAGTTACGACTCTTAGTCCAATTTGTGTACGTTGGGTCCGATTTCTCGTGTTTTTTGGATATTTTCGCGATGCATGCATCGGGCTTTTGTCTGTGCCTTGCTTTTCGTCTAAGCCTGTAGCTTTTGGGTTTCGGTTTCTCCGGAGGTCTTGTGTTGTTGGTCCAAGTGGCTTTGAGAGTGTGGTGCTGGCATAACAATTGGGTGGGTCGAGTACGAGGAGGGAGAGGTGGCGGCGGCGGCGGAGGAGGAGGAGGAGGGGGGTGGCCGGGGATGGGTGGCAGTATTAGGCCGGTTAGATAGACTAATTTTGACTCCTTTACAGTGAGGAGGGGAAGGGTGGCGACGAGGGAAGAGATAAGCATTTGGTCGGTTTGACTCGTACAATTCGACTCCATTAAAGTTTGTCCTTTTCCCCGGTTTACTCGGTCAGACCCATTCAGACCGTAGTCGTGCGGAAGTCAGGCATCCCGACAAGTGTATCACGTACACCCCCCCACTAGGGCTGGCAATTTTGGACTCAACACGGCAGATCCGACACAAAGTTAGCGGGTTAGGGTTAAACGGTTCGGTTGTAAACGGGTCAACAATATAGACCCGTTTAATAAATGGGTCGGGTCTGGGTTTAGGGTCTGGACACGGTAGACTCGGGAAGACATGTTTAAAATTCAACGGATCGTGTCAGGTCGGGTCGGGTCGGGTTGGGTCTACCCGCAATCTGATACTGAAATATATAGTACCAGCGGGTCTATCGCATCAGGTCGGGTCGAGTCGGATTGGGTCAGATCGGGTCAACTGAATAGATCCGAGTGGTAAACGGGTCTAACAGTTCTTATTGGGTCTATCCATTTATAAGCGGGTTAGGTCCGGGTTTAGGATCTAGACATGATTAGCTAGATGGGTTGGCTCTGGATCTAGGGGTTTTAAACACGACCCAAAACTAGACACGACACAAACCCGACCCGACACGACCCATTGCCACCCCTACTCCCCCACCATTAATCATGCAAAGGAGAACTTCAAACACCCACTAGTGGATAGGAGAGTTGGTAAGCAACCGATGAGAAGGTTGTGGGATCAATTCCTACTCCTTGAGTTACTTAGGAGTGTGGAAAAACTTGCGAGCGGGTCGATGCGTATTCTCGGAGGGATTAGTCTGAAACTTCGGGATACCCACCAATGTTTAAAAAAAAAGAGTACATCGGACGGCTATGATTCTTACCACCAATTCCCAACCGAGTATCTCTCTAGAATGCTGAACAGTTGAGAAGTCGAACTCAGTTAAAGATTAGGGAATGGGATAATTTGGGAGAAAGATTTTCAAAATGTCATGAAGTGCCGACATAAAATGTGCGTACATCGGACGGCTATGATTCGTGAAGGGAGTGTAACTTTTTTCCCACTCAAACGGCCTCGCTTTAGCATTTGATCCAGTGGAAACCAACGGTCACATGTCATGAAAATGGACGGTGTCGATTACCTAAACCAAACATAGTCAGAATCGCAAAGCAGTTAGCACTTGGCCGTGTGACCCTAAAAGAACCCCGTTGAAAGCCTGGGTCGCTCGCTGTTGCCGGACGCCCGGTACGTTTGAGGCACCGTGAAAGCGTCGTCGACCTGCTGATCACGGCTGAGGCTCGGGTGGCTCACCTCCCTCGGCACGAACCCCTGACGGAACACGGCGGAGCCACCGTAGGTGGCGGCGGGATGATCCGGAGGAGGGATCTGAGGAACGTGTGGGACCCACAGGGGGACCTCCTCCGTCGCGGCACCCGGCCAGCCGCCATCCGCCTCCAGAAACGGCGGCAGCTCATCCACGTTGTGGGTACCACCGGCGGCCACGGTGGCGTCGTCGACCAGCAGGTCCTCGACCCGCCAACCCGGAAGCATCTTTATCAGGTACTCCGAGATGCTTCTGCCACTGCTGACGCCTGTCGCGGCGGCCTCCGCCTGGGTGTTCAATACGACGGACTCGTCCACTGCCGGAGCTTGACGGTGGTGGTCCTTGTGGGTGCCGACACTGTGGTGGTTGGTGCTGCGGTCCACCTCTGGCTCCGGCGGTGGCGAGGAGGAGGGAACTGGGACGGCGGACAGCCGGGCGCCGGTGAGGAGGAACCTGGCGTGCTTCATGGTGAGGTGGCTGGCGGTATGGATGGGGACGTCGCAGTCCTTGCACAGGATGGCCCGGTCCTCCTTGCAGAACACGAACCCTCGCTTCTCCTGCAGAACCCAATGCGCCACCCAAATCGTCTCCTTCAACTATCAATCGAGAGAGAGAGAGAGAGAGAGAGAGAAAGAGAGAGAGAGAGAGAGAGAGAGAGAGAGAGAGAGAGAGAGAGAGAGAGAGAGAGACCTGACATATGTCGCAGAGGGGGTGGGGTAGGGCGGTGGAGGGGAGGAGGAGGGGTAAGCGGCGGTGTTTGCCGGCGAGCTTGTTGGCGCGGTGGACCCGGCGGTCGCAGGCGCTGCAGAGGGCGGCCTCGTCGGCGCAGCAGAAGACGGACGCCACCTCCCTGCTGCATACGTCGCACTGTATCTTCATGTCGCTCCCTTCTTCGTTCTCACTAGAGAGAGAGAGAGAGAGAGGAGAGATCTGGGTTCGTTTCAATGGAGATCTAGAGTTTCAGAATCGATTTGATATCGGGTTATGGGAATATATTAATTGAAAGAAAGACAGAGCAGTACTGGGTGGTGGAGCTGAAAGCGAGACGGGGAGAGAGAGAGAGAGAGAGAGAGAGGAGAGAGAGAGAGAGAGAGAGAGAGAGAGAGAGAGAAGGGGGGGGGGGGGGGGGGGACGGAGAGGGATGGTGATCTTGGAATATATGCCGGGAGCATGCCAGCCGATTCAAGGGACCACTCACATTATTTAACCGCGCCACAAAGTTGCTCGAGCTGTTAAGCCAGCTTGTTGGCCTTTCAGTTGAAGGTAGAGTTAGGAAAAAAAATTAACATAAAGAATAATGTAATTAATCTTTTAGTACACTACTCGTAAAAAAAAATTATATAAAACATCTTCTAGTGCCAAGTGTGCAAGTAGCAATTTTGTATCCGTATGAATAAAAGTTTGTGCGATACCATCTGCGAATAATGCTCAACAAATAACAACGACTTGCTCAAGCGGTGGAGCAAATTAAAGCACAGAAGATGAATCAGAGGATTGTGAGAGATTCACCTTGAATCTGTCGATCTGCTACGGAAGGAACCGTCCATTGAGATCAAACAACACACAAGAACGAACACACATCAATCACAGAAAGAAAGATAAAACTAATCACAGAGAGAGATATTTTTAGGTGGCACACACCAAATCTGGGCTATGTCCATCGTCGTTGTAACAAGAGAGAAGTCCACTGTGAGTGCAAGAACGTGGTAGTACACCTTCTTCTCCTTCTACAAACTAATCTCGTCTTCTCCTCAGACAACGTCAAAGACTTAAGATCGCGAATACTCCAAACCCGATCCCCTCTCTGTGGTGAATCCCCGTACACATGCGCATATGGATTCAAAGCATGAAGAGACAAACCCTAACGGCGATCTAGCGTAATGAATAAACTAGCATTAATGTATAATCATATATAACTACACTAGATCTACGTGTTAGAATTTCATACCTTCGTGTGGAGCTTTTAACCGTTGGGATTGTCTTCTTTGTCGATGGCGATGACATGTAGATGAAGATCCTCGCGATGGATGAAATCTATTGCAACGGATGAAGGAGATTCATGAAAGAGATGACGTCTTCTAGTTCACCCGATCTCGCACGTACGTAGCCCGAACTCCCATAACCCGATTTCTGAGTGCCTCAAGCGTGCGGGCTTCTTCGCTTTCTCACACGAACCAAAGGAAGAAGAATATGAGAGGGGGCCTGAAATTCAGCAAAGGAGGAACTCTTTGGCCACCCTCCTCTCTCCTTTTAAATAAGAGGAGGTCACAAGCTTGCATAAACAAGTTGTGGCTACCCCCCTTTGAACCCTGGTCGTGCACCCCCTTGACTCTAAGGTTTGTGGCCGGTGGCCAGCCAAACCATCTTGTGCAAGCAAGTTGTGGTCTTCCCCTTTGTAGCCTGGCCTACACGTAGCCATAGTGATTGACCACCATGGGTTGCACAAGCAAGTTGTGGTCGGCCCCTATAGCTTGCGTAAAGCTATAGTGGCCGACCCCCTTAACTTGCACATGCCACATTACCGACCCCCATGGTGCGGTGGAAACCCTAGCTCCGCTAGGCATGTCACTACACCATAGAGCCACGACATGGGGTGCCTCTAGTAATTTCATTACGCACTAGGGTGCCCCTAATAAAACATACTAGCTCAATTCTATTATGCTCTACTGCTAAGCGCACACAGTTCACATGGGATGGGGACGCACTTAGTATATCTTCTATTACTCTAGGGTGCCCTTAGTAGATATACTAACATACACATATATCATGCTATAATGTTAAGCACTCATGGAGCATAAACGATTTTAGGGTTTTATAGGAATCAACTTCTTTTCTAATAAGATAGGAAAAAATAACAAGTCCGTACTGGATATGGAAAGGGTGGAATCTTCAGGGATTGAGGTTCATGGCCGGCTTCCAACAGGAATCGATTGACACACTCCCCAAGTGTTCCGTCAATTCTCATAATCCCGATTAACCTGCGCTCATGCACCCCGAGTGCGACGCATGCTGCACTCCAATTCACCCAGACATGTACATATATACTATACTATCTCACATACCCCTGCTCTCCGTTTAGTATTGGTAATATAACGTCCCTCCACTTGGTGCCATAACTCAACTTGAGTGGCTCTCAAACCCCGGCCCACTCCCTACTTTGCCTACGTGGCGACTAGGAGCTCCTAAAAATAAAAAGGGCACTAGGAGTCTGTTGGGAGATGATCTCAAACCCCACGTACTCCCTATTTTGTTTAAGTTGCGGCAAGGAGATCCTAGAAATAGGGAGCTAGGGCACTAGCAGTCCGTTGGGAGATGCACTCAAACCCCACTTCCTACTTTACCTACGTGGCTCCCTACTTTACCTATGTGATGGATATGAGCTTCTAGAAATAGGAAGGGCACTAGGAGTCCGTTGGGAGATGCTTTGAAATCCCACTCCCTATTTTATCATGTAGCGGCTAAAAGCTCCTAGAAATATAAAGGGTACTAGTAGTCCGTCGAGAGATACTCTCAAACCCCGCTCCTTATTTTGCCTATGTGGTGGCTAGGAGCTCCTAGAAATAAGGAGGGCACTAGGAGTCCATTGGGAGATACTCTCAAACCTCACTCTCTACTTTGGCTATGTATCGGCTAGGAGCTTCTAGATATAGAATGGGCACTAGAAGTTTGTCAAAAAATGCTTTGAAACCCCGCTGCTTACTTTACCTATATAGCGACTATAAACTCCTAGAAATAGGGAGGGCACTAGGAGTCCATCGGGAGATGCTCTAAAACCATGCTCCTTACTTTACCAAGGTGGAGGCTAGGTGCTCATAGAAATAGGAAGGGCACTTTGAGTCTGTCGGGAGATGCTCTCAAACTTCTTACTCTATAGTTTACCTATGTGGCGACAAGGAGCTCCTAGAAATAAGAATGAATCTAGAATTTTGTCAGGAGATGTTTTCAAACTCTATTCCCTACTTTATCTATGTGGCTAGCTCCCTATTTTGTCTATGTGGCGATTAGGAGCTCCTCGAAATATAGAGGGCACTAGGAGTCTGTCGGAAAAAGCTCTGAAACCCCACTCCCTACTTTGTCATGTGGCGGCTAGAAGCTCCTATAAAAATATGGAGGGCACTAGTAGTCTGTCGGGAGATACGTACTCTCAAACCCCGCTCCCTATTTTACCTATGTGACGGCAATAGGAAAATGAGTATCGCGAGATACTCTCAAACCTCACTCTCTACTTTTGACTATGTGGCGGCTAAGAGCTCCTAGAAATAGAAAGGACACTAGGAGTTTATTGAGAGATGCTCTCAAATCCTGCTCCCTACTTTACTTAATACTTATATAGTAGCTATGAGCTTCTAAAAATAGCGAAGGCACTAGGAGTTCATCTAGAGATGCTCTCAAACTCTACTCCGTACTTTACCAATGTGGATGTGAGATATCCTAGAAATAGGGAGGGCACTATGAGTCTATCGGGAGATGCTCTCAAACCTTACTCCATATTTTGCTTATGTGGTGATAAGGAGCTTCTATAAATATGGACAGATCTAAGATTCTGTCAGAAGATGCTCTCAAACTCCACTCCCTACTTTGCCTACGTGACTCTCTACTTTGTCTATATAGAGGCTAGGAGCTCATAGAAATAGGGAGGGCATTATGAGTCCGTAGGTAGATGCTATCAAACCCAACTCCTAATTTTACCTATGTGGCGGCTAGGAGCTACTAGTGCATTAGGAGTCCATCAGGAGATACTCTCAAACCCCACTCCCTACTTTGCCTATGTGGCAATTGAGAGCTCCTAAAACTAGGAAAGGCACTAGGAGTCCGTCGAAAGATACTCTCAAACCCCACTTTTTATTTTGCCTATGTGGCAGCTAGAACCACCTAAAAAAGGAGGGCACTAGGAGTCCATCGAGAGATGCTCTAAAATCCCCCACTCCCTATACTTTATGTGGCGGTTAGGAGCTTCTATAAATAGGGAGGGCACTAGGAATCTGTCGGAAGATGCTTTCAAACCTCACTTCCTACTTTACTTATGTGACGACTAGGAACTCCTAAAAATAAAGATGATACTAGGAGTCTGTCGGGAGATGCTCTCAAACCCCACTCCATAATTTCTTATGTGACGGCAAGGAGATTCTAGAAATTGGGAGGACACTAGGAGTCTGCCGGGCGATTCTATCAAACCCCACTCCCTGCTTTGCCTACATGGCAGCTAGGAGTTCCAAAAAATAGAGTGGACGAGTCCGTCAGGAGATCTTAAACCCCACTTCCTACTTTGCCTATGTAATATCCCAGTTTTAAAATTTTCTCTTAATTAAAATAAGTAAACATATCATTAAGACTTGTGCAAACAGAACCCAACCAAGAAAATCCCAAATCTTAAATCGGACTGCACCATTACACCCGGATCACCAAAACGGTCAAAAGATCGATATACACTCGGACCATTTGACGCTAAATTCACCAGGAAAAAAAAAAAAAAGCCTATAATAGGATTCAATCCCTAGACCCTATATAAGTAATCTATGCATAAAAACACACCACCATCAACTAACTTTGATAATATGCCAGAAAATATATTATCAAAATAGTGGGGAAGAGCAAAGGTTGTAGCAACCTAAAAACTTAGCTTAATCACTGGACATAGCTTATGGGGACCTTTGGTATCCTAACATGATAAGGAATTACTATGCTTTATATAGCCATTAGGGCTTTAAAAACCTAATTAAAATAATGGCATTTAGGCTACTAATAAAATTGTATATATAGAGGGTCAGACCTCCCTCACTTGCCACCACAAAACCAAGACAAAGAGCTGACCCCCACCTCTCAAGCCCACCATAACCTCCGGCCACCGCTCGCTGGAACAACGACAGTCACCACCGGTCATCGTCAGTCGCTGCCGCTTGCCGGTCGCCAAACCATCCCGGTCGCCACCGTTAGGGGTGGCAATGGGTCGTGTTGTGTCGGGTTCTTGTCGTGTCCAAAACCTTAGACCCGGACCCGACCCATTAATAAACGGGTAGACCCGATAAGACCCGTTTACCACCCGGGTCTATTCAGTTGAACCGATCCGACCCAATCCGACTCGACCCGACCTGACCCGAAAGACCCGCTGGTATTATATATTATAGTATCGGATTGCGGGTTGACCTGACCCGACACGACCCGTTGAATACTAAATGGGTCTTCCCGGGTCTACTGTGTCCAGACCCTATACCCGGACCCGACCCGTTTATTAAACGGGTCTATTGTGTCGACCCGTTTACAACCCGAACCCATTTAGCACTGACCCAGACCCGCTAACTTCGTGTCGGGTCGGGTCGGGTCGGGTCGGGTCTGCCGTGTCGGGTCCGAAATTGCCAGCCCTAGCCATCATCCGCCATCCAGCCGGGTAAGGCATCCCCCCCTGCACGGGCCGAAGCCAATCCACTATACGCTAAAGCCCAAAGAATATTAACTATAATATTAGACGATTTTGTTCAACCCAGTGTGGTTAAACCCAATTAACCCAATCAAAGACCTAAAAGCCCATTAATATTTCATAATAGGCCCAAACTCAATTCATTCAGACTATAGGCTAAACCTTAAGCAAACGGACTCGAATGCAAGTGCCGTTTGCGGCCATGGATTTGTAACAACTAAACGAACCTTCCTCAGTTAAGAAACCACAAATTCAGACATAATAAAATATAATTATCATTATGCCCCTAATACCCAAACTGTAGTAATCTAGCCATAACACAAGTAATTAACATACTCCAAATTGAGTTCCATCTATGACTATGGATCCATGACAACAAGTCGGATAAGCTAACATAGAATTACTAACACAACAAAATGATTATATATGTATTTTAGAGCAGACACAGAACCAAGAACCATCATCAGAGGAGGCCATCATTTGCACTCAGTCGGGTAGGGGATTTTGACACTAGACTTCTTTGATTTTATGCCTTTAAAATAGTATAATATGTCAAATAAATATTGCCTTATGTGTATGGAAGAATTTAATCTTGTTCGAATTGGGACTAGCCTGATTAGTCCTGGGTGTGGGGTTGTCTCTGGCCTATGGGTCTAAAAGATAAATTCTGGGTGTGGAGCTCTCCCTGGCTAGTTAGTCTAAAAGACAAATCCATGGGTGTAGGTCTACTTCTGGCTAGTGGCCCTAAAAGACAAGTCCTAGGTGTCGAGCTGTCCCTAGTAGTGACCTAAAAGGATTATACTTAGGTAATCATTCTATACTCAAAGATTAATATCCTTGTTGAATGTTGTGATATTTTGAGGCATAATTTTAAATAATTATAGTGCATATTTCTCTACTGAGCCACGTGGCAAAAATATAAAGGCTCACCCCCTTCAGACATAGTGATACTATAACCTAACTTTGCAGGAATGGAGGTTTGACTAGAAGAGGAACACTTATACGTGGAAACCGAGGACCCACTGTACGAGCCCTACTTGGAGTCTAAAAACAGGGAAGAGCAGTAAGGACTTAGTGGAATAAAATAACTGTATCTTTCTTTTGTTTGCTTTCAAAACAATGTAACCATTAAATTATTTTAAATAAGCTATGTGTTCCCTCTCAATTCGTGAGACGAAAATGTGCCAAGTTGTTTTTACTTTTCACACCCCTGTATATTACGAGTTGCCTAACCCATAAAATATCGAAGTGTGACAACCTACGTGGTGGCTAGGAGCTTTTAGAAATAGGAAGGGCACTAGAAGTTCGTCGGGAGATGCACTCAAACCCCACTCCCTAATTTGCCTACGTGGCAATTAGGTGCTCCTAGAATTAGGAATGGCACTATGTATCCGTTGGGAGATGCTCTTAAACTCCACTCCCTACTGTGCATATGTGGCGGCAATAAGCTCCTAGAAACAGGGAGGACACTAAGAATTTATTGGGAGATGCTCTCAAAACCCCACTACCAACTTTTCCTAAGTGGCTCTTTACTTTGCTTATATGGCGGCTAGAAGCTCCAAGAAATATGGAGGATATTAGGAGTCCATTGAGAGATGTTCTTAAACCCCACTTCCTACTTTGCCAATGTAGCGGTTAGGAGCTATTAGAAATAGGGAGGGTACAAGAAATTCATTGGAAAATGCTCTCAATCTCCACTCCCTACTTTGCCCATGTGGTGGCTGAGAGCTTCTAGAAATAGAATGGGCACTATGAGCCTGTTGGGTGATTCTCTCAAACCCAGCTTTTTTACTTTGCCTATGTGGCGGCTAGGAGCTAGCTTCTAGAAATAGGGAGGGTACTAGGAGTCTAATGGAAGATACGCTTAAACCATACTCCCTACTTTGCCAATATGGTGGATAGTTAATTGTACCTAGAAATAGGAAGGCTATTAGAAGTCCGTCGGGAGATGCACTCAAACCTCGCTTTCCACTTTACCTATGTAATAGCTAGGAGATCCTAGAAATAGGGAGGGCACTAGGAATCCGTCTGAAGGTACTCTTAAACCCCGCTCCCCACTTTACTTATGTGACGGTTAGGAGCTCCTAGAAATTAGAAGGGCAATAGGTGTACGTCGGGAGATCAAACCCTACTCCCTATTTTGCTTATATGACGTCTAAGATGTCCTAGAAATAGGGAGGGCACTAGGAGTTCGTCGGGAGATGGTATCAAACCCTGCGTTCAACTTTGCCAATATGGCGGCTAGGAACTTCTAGAAATAGGAAGGGCATTTAGCGTCTGTCGAAAGATACTCTCAAACCCCACTCCCTACTTTGCCTATGTGGCGGCTATGAGCTCCTAGAAATAGGAAGGACACTAGGAGTCCGTTGGGATATGCTTTCAAATCACATTACCTACTTTGCCAATATAGTGGCTATAAGCTCCTAGAAATAAGGAGGGCACTAGGAGTTTGTCGGTAGATAAATCGATGCTCTTAAAATCCACTCCCTACTTTGATTATGTGGCGGCTAGGAGAACCTAGAAATAAATAGGGCGCTAGTAGTCTGTCAAAAGATGCTCTAAAACCCCCTCTCTACTTTTTGCCTTTTGTGACAACTAGGAGCTCCTAGAAACAGGAAGGGTATTAGGAGTCCATAGGGAGATGCTCTCAAACCTCACTATCTACTTTACCTTTGTGGCGACTAGGAGTTCTTAGAAATAGAAAGGGCACTGGGAGTCCGTCAGGAGATGCTCTCAAACCTCGCTCTCTACTTTGCTTATGTGGCAGCTAACAACTTCTAGAAATAAAACGATCACTAGAAGTCTGTTGGGAGATACTTTTAAACTCCACTTCCTACTTTGCCTATGTGGTGGACTCCTAGAAATAAGTAGGGCACTAAGAGTTCGTCAGAAGAAGCTCTCAAACCCCACTTCCTATTTTGTCTACATGGTAGCTTGGAACTTTTAGAAATAGGAAGGGCACTAGGATTCCATCGAGATAATCTCAAACCCCACTCCCTACTTTTGCATATATGGCAGCTAGAAGTTCCTAGAAATAGGGACTACACTAGGAGTCTATCGGAAAATGCTCTCAAACTCTGCTTTCTACTTTTTCTATGTAGCTGCTAGGAGCTCTTGGAAATAAGAAAGGCAATAGGAGTCTGTCGAGATATGCTCTCAAACTCCACTGCCTACTTTGCATATGTGGCAACTAGGAGCTCATAATAATAGGGATGGCAATAGGAGTCCGTCGGGAGATGCTCTATCCTTACTTTGCCTATGTGGTGGCTAGGAACTCCTAGAAATATAGAGCGTATTAGAAGTCCGTCATGAGATACTTTCAAACTCCACTCACTACTTTGAATATATCGCGGCTAGGAGCTCCTAGAAATATGGAGTGCACTATGAGTCTTTTGGTAGATGCTTTCAAACCCTACTCCCTACTTTGCTTATGTGGTGGCAAGAAGCTCCATGAAATAGGGAGTGCACTTGGAGTCCTGGATATACTCTCAAACACGACTACCTACTTTGCCTATGTGGTGACTAGAAGCTCCTAGAAATAGGGAAGGCACTAGGAGTCCATCGGGATATGCTCTCAAACCTCACTTCCTGTTTTGCCTATGTGGTGCCTAGGAACTCCCAGAAATAGCAAGGGCACTAGGAGTTCGTTGAGATATGCTCTCAAATCCCACTCCTTACTTTGCCTATGTGTTACCTCTTAGAAATTGGGAGGGCACTAGGTGTCTGTCGGGAGACGCTCTCAAACCCACTCCCTAGTTTGCCTATATGGCGGCTAGTAGCTCCTAGATTAAGGAGGTCACTAGGAGTCCATCGGGAGATACTCTTAAACCCCACTTCCTGGCCTACTTTCTTATGTGCTGGCTAGGAACTCCTAGAAATAGGGAGGGCACTAGGAGTCCGTTGGTTGATGCTCTTAAACCCCACTCTCAACTTTGCTTATGTGGCGGCTAGAAGCTCCTAGAAATAGGGATGGCACTGGGAGTCCGGTGAAAAATGCTCTCAAACCCCACTCCCTCCCATAGTATCTGTCCACAGACTGAAGTGGACTACCATGTCGCTAAGGCTCTTTGTTCTATAAGTAGAACACGTATAAACATACGTACCATAAAGCAGTTCTAACTATACTATCAATCTTTTTATTAATCAGCCAAAGTTTTACAAGCTCTAGACTATATCATACTCAACAAGGATGTTAATGGAGAGAAGAGAAAATGAGAGATTAATGGAGAGGAAGTGTGAGGGAGTAATGAAGGGAGAAGGAGACAATGGGGGAGTAATGGTGGGAGAGAGGGGTGAGGTAGCATGGTGTGAGTGGGAGTAGGGGACCATGAGAGAGAGAGAGAGAGAGAGAGAGAGAGAGAGAGAGAGAGAGAGAGAGAGAGAGAGGTGGGGGATGAAGGAGGGTTAGGGTTTCAATGGAGAAAGAGAATGGAAGGGAAGAAGGTGCATAGGTAGAAAAGGAGGGTTGCTTGGTGGGGTGACGAGGAGGGAAGGGCTGGCTATTCCAGGTGGAGGAAGAAAGATGGAGATGGTCGAAGATATGCAAGTGGATTTTGCATGGGGTGGTGGAGGTATAGCCGGAGATGGGAAAGGAGAGGAGGGGAGGAGGAAAAGGAACGAAAGTAGAGGAGGTGACCGGATGTGGGGACGAAGGAGAGGAGGGGAGGTTTATGTGGGTCGTGTGCAGTCGGAGGTGGGGAAGAAGAGGAAGGAAGGAGGGGTGGTGGTCGTGATAGGAGGTGAGGAGGGTTGCAGGTGAGTTCCGGGATTGGAGATGATGAAAGAAGAGAAGGTGGGGAGGAGGTGCTTGGTTTGGTCAGTAGAAATCGTGGTCAGAAAGGAAGAAGGGAGGAGGAATAGAACCGAGGGAGGTTGGTGCTACAAGCTTGGCGGGGCTCATTGGAGAGGAAGAAGACGAAGAGGAGGAGGATGAGGTGGGTGCAAGGGAAGAAGAGGAAGAGGAGGGGTGGGTATGGGGGTCTCCTCTAGATTCCTACCCTCCCCTAGTTATGTCATAACGGGGCTACATCCTTCCCATGTTATAGTAGATATAGCAACTACGATTGTATCCCAGCAGTTAACACCGTTGTTTCCCTCCTCCCAGGCGGTCGCGGGATTGAATCTCGATCTTGTCTTACGCTGTGGGGCCTATAAACAAAGTGGTGCACTTGTAGGCAGAAAACAGGCTAGGTCTTCGATGAGGAAAAAAAAAAAACTTTGCACTCCTATAGTTGACAGGCTTCAAATCGTGGACTCCTTATTGACGTGGCTCCCAAGTAATGTACTTTTTGGTAAATAAAAAATAGGGAGACTTAGCCTTAAGTCCTTTTAGCAGATGGTATACTAGTTGAAGGACATACCATGTTTCAATATTGCACCAAGTCCCTCCCGAACATTGTGTGTTACTACAAGTCCCTCGTCCTTATTTACCCCCTCACGTGTTCCAGAAAAAGTATCCATTTGCTGGTTGAAACTGTGCATGTAGTGGCTATAGTGATTTCACTATAGCCGCTACAGTGATTTCACTATAGATGCTATAGTGAAATCATTGTAGCAAGAGTATCAATTCGATTTGGTAAGAGTATCAATTTAGCAAATTGTCTATTGCTACAGTGATTTTACTGTAGCTGTTACAGTGATTTCATTGTAGCCGCTACAGTGATACTCTTTCTGAAGATGAACAAATATTCTTGCTACAGTGAAATCACTGTAGCAACCACAACATGTATAGTGTCACCCAGTGAATAGATACTCTTGTTGATGACAAATGAATACTCTTTCCGGAGGCGAATGTATACTCTTGCTATAGTATTTTTGCTGTAGTAGCTACAGTGAAATCACTGTAGTTATCGCTACACGTATAGTGTTAATCGGCGAATGGATACTCATGCTAAAGACGAATGGATATTCTTACTGGAAACAAATGGATACTCTTGCTAGAGGGTTAGTTTTGTAATTTGAAGGATAAAAAAAGTCAACATTTACTGTTAAGGACTTGCTGTACAAATGTGTCATTCGGGAGGGACTTTAGCTAATATCCTAATAACTTGTATCTTTTAACTTAAATAAAGATGTCTAGAGGGATTTAGAACTAATTAACCCTAAAATATAGAAATATATACTTCTATTTTATTTTTTAAAGAAATCATGGCCGTCTGTCCCTCCATCATCTAACTCCCAATTCCGACCATCCCCACGCGAAATATTTGAAAGTTTGTCCAAACCCATCCCTACCACCTGACAAATCTTCAGATCTCATCAGGAGACTTTTGTTTCTCCTATTCCCTTGATCCCTTTACCCTTGCAGGTTTTGTCCGAAGATCCCCAGCCGCCGCCGTCCGTGGGACTCCGAGGGCGAGGAGCGCCGCCCCAGAATCGCCGTCTCCACGCGGATCGCGCTCGTTGATGGACGCCATTAGGAAGCAGGCCACCAAGTTCAGGGAGCAGGTCGCCAAGCAGCAGCAGGTGCTCCAAACCCCCCCCCCCCCCCCCGCGTCCATTCCGTTCTATCTTCATCGTTCAGGACTTTCTTTGTTTCCTCTTGCCCAAATCTCTGCATCGATCCGTTCTCCAAATCCCTAATGCTCCTGCTTCTTGTTGCTTGTATCTTGCTGCGATCTAATCTCGTGCTAGATTGGGTGTTTGTAGATTTGCTTATTAGAGGAGGAATTTCAAGTAGAAAGATTCTTCAATCTCATTCATGGGTCCAACCCTCTTGAATCGATGCCCATTGTGTCAATCCATCTGGTATCGAAAAATGTTCTAGGGTTTTATAGCCGCCCTTCTTTTATTTCCTTGTAATGATCATTTCATTTGGTCATGCAAACTGTTAATGTGAAGGAAATGGTGGGTTGGAGAAATATTCAGTGATTCGGACGTTGCACACCAGCCGTGTATCCCCCACACCCAATGCACTATTAATCGGTGGTGATGACATTGGTTTAAACAGGAACTTTTAATATTGCATTGGGTGTGGGGGATGTGCGGCTGATGTGGTACGTCCGAGCTACTGAATATTTTTTTTCGCTGGGTTGGGACCTTTATAATTGGAGCCCCTAAGACATGGCTGCCATTTTGCGTGATTTGAGAACCTAACTGAATAGAACAAATGAACAATATGTATTTCACACTTCAAGAAAAAAAATGTTTATGATATTGAAAGACACCGTAATATAGGAGGTAAAATAGAAAATCCTTATGAAATTATGGGTTTAAGTGTTTAAGGTTCTTGGTTGTGGGAAATCTCAAACTATGGAGGATAGTCCAAGTGTTTATAGATGTTCGTCATTACTCATTAGTACAAGCCTTAAAAAAATCCCGAAGAACGTTGACAAACAATTAAATCAACCTTTATTGTTTACTTTATACTCCTCAAGAGATCATTAAAATATGAAAAATACTAAAAGTCGCTGATATTAATATCTAATGCAAACAACATTCTCCCTTTAATTGACCAATTGGGTTTCTTGAAAATGTAGCAATGGGCGTTAATTTTTGTGAATGCCTGTATGACTATTAATCATCTTGAACAAGTTGGCTCAGTAATAGGAGAAAACCTTATATATTTCTGTCTTATAAGTTATAGTTGAAATACTTGTGAATAATTGCACATTTTATGTTGGGTTATCATGAATTCACATGTTAGGTTTGTGTTGGAGCCACTCATAAAGTAGAAGAATTTTCAGATTTTTGCTGATGAGTGACTGATTCAAGGTGGGGGGCTATAATCTTGTGTGTTATACTATTAGAGACATGGATATGAGTCTTTCTTTTGGATGCGCTCTTTTGGACGAAAATGGGGGTAGAAATGGATCCACCTACTGACTTCATTTCCATTTCCATTGCTCTTTCCGTTTTAAGTCGGTGAAAATGAATCCACCTACGGACTTCATTTGCTCTCAACCAGCCTACTTCATTTCCTCTCAAATTTGGATGAAAACTTCATTTCCCTAAGCCAGGTGGAAATGAACCGATAAAATAGATTTCCTTCCTCTCTATTACTCACTTAATTTTCTTCCTTTCAAAAGAACAGAGAGTAGAAATGAATAAGTGAAACAACTTTTCCTCACTTAATTTCTTTCTTATCAAAAGAACAAGTGAGAGAAAATGAAGTCAATGACATATAAGTTAGTGGAAATCATTTCTGTTTCTGTAAGTGAGTGGAAATGAAAAGAACTCAACCTTAGTATTAAATGGCTTTGGATCTTAAAGGGGAATTTGGTTGCATGAAACTGAGTCCGAAAGTGGTCAAAGTGACAAAGTAGGTCACTTCCAGTGTAGTTAAGGCGTCATGGCTGTGCCTAGACGATAAATAAATAAATAAATATAAATAGGATATATATAAAACTAAGTTGTTGTTTTACAGTTTTACTCCAAGTATATTTCTATATTCTAGATAAAAAAATGATCCAACTATTAATTCTTATGATGCAGATATTGTGGCGAGCTTTAAAAAGAACAATGTTAATGCTTTAAATAGAAACATATCAACAACTATTACATAATGCAACAAATAAGAATAATATTATCACACATCATCACGAGCACCGCACACTTCCTCTGGCCTGATGCTGTCGGTCGTCGGCCTTGGCGCTGCCGAGAAACACGACCGCCTCAAACCCTAGACGAAGGGGTATTGGGGGAGGGCGTATCGTATCGGGAGAGGGGGAGGTAAAACATCGGTACATACCCCCCGATCCCCTCCGTGTTAACTTAAAACATAGTTGGGTCCAAAACTCGACTTGACCCGACTGTGATCCACATTTTGTATCGGGGCGCCTAGGCAGCTCCCATATGTATTCCACCTAGGCGTCTGGGCGCCTTCCTAGTTGGCTACCTTAGATGCACCATCCGCCTATGGTGTCGCCTAGGCGCCAGTAGGGGTGTGCATCGGTTCGAAACCGACCTAATTAGGCAAAACCCAAAACGATCCAACCTAGGTCGGTTTTGAGAATTTGCAATCCGATCCAAACTGATTGAGACTGGAATCCAATCCAATCCAATCCAATTAAAGTCGGTTTGGATTGGATTGGATGGTCGGTTTGGACTTTGGCCCATATACTTACTAGTTTTTTATTTATTTATTTGGATATAGTTTCAACTTTAAAATGATTATTTCAAAAATTATAAAATGATACTACATTACTTACCAAAATACCAAGTTATCAACAACAATACCATTATGTCCACAATATTCATATCCATTAAATATTAAAAACTACAAAGTACAATTTTAACAATTAAACAAAAGTTTACAACAGTTACCACTAAATTAGTAAATTATAAACCGGAGTCCGGTTCGGTTTAGGTCGGTTTTTAATTGATAAATCCGATAACCGATCCAATCATATCGGTTTTGAGAAATCCTGATCCAATCCGATCCGTTGAGTGTGTCGAAACCGATCAAATTCGGTCGGTTTGGTTTGGATCCTGCACACCCCTAGGCTCAGGCCCCGGAGATGCCTAGACGACGCCTTGACTACACTGGTCACTTCAGGCATTTAGTTGAATCTAAGTCGAGTCCAAAGTCAGAACTGGGAATTCTGTGAGCACCCTCAACTTTCCTCAAAAGTGCCCCTCTCATTTTCGAAAAACAATTGTAGAAGTCGTAGTTCTGGGGTGTTGGGATGTGATTATATACACCACGCCATACCCCACTTCCCAGTAATCCCTCAAACCTTGCGATACCTCACTTCTAGCCTTAGAAGACACATGCTAGCAGCTAGGATCTTCTTCTCTCCCCCTCACCCTTCCTTACTATGTTGTCCATATTGAGTTAGTATGTTATGATCATAACCAACTTAAGTATTTACAGTATTGACCAGATATACCATCATTTGTAATTGGGCAAGTTTGTTTGCATGTTACCAAGAACTAACAGAGGTGAGAATTAGAGCAATCTGTCAATATTTAACACCCATATTCTTTCGTAATAAATTGTGAAAAAGAAAAAATTTTCTTTCATAATATGCTTAAACCAAGGTTTTAGGGTCGGTTTTGGTTTTGGTCCAATACGGGATAGATGGTTTCGATCGATATCGGCGGTTTTGGCAAATTCGATAGTTTCAGTGGATTTGGTTTTGGTTTATTTTAAAAAGTAAAAAAAATCTAAAAAAGTAGGAAAAATTTAGAAAGTCAATATAAGCAAAAAAAAGAAGAAGAATTAGGACCTTAATATAAGAATCATATGGATTTCATGTGCACTGGTCCAATCAATACAAATTGCAAACATAATTACTGCTAAAATAGAAATGCATAACTAATATGAACTTGGAAAGAAACAAAATATACAATAATTAGTTTGAAAGAATTTGGAAGTCAACTCACTACATCAAGCCAATACTCAATACTATATGTTGTAGCGAGGAGGATCGTATCGTGCATCACTGTTATTATCAACTTGTTCTCGGAAGTAGTACTGTTGAGGATAATAGTGTTGGAGGTGCTATTATGCAAAAAAGGATGACACTTTATATATATATATATATATATATATATATATATATATATATATATATATATATATATATATATATATATATATATATATATATATATATATATATATTGATCATTTCAGTGGCAATGCACCATAATGAAAACAATAGACAATCATGCATTTTCAATTGATAGAATATATGCTTAGATCCTCTCTCTTTGAGTTGTCTCACAAACCTTGATAGAGTTAGAACTTTACATTGAGCCCATCACGCATTTGACTTCCTGTTGAGACCTTACAAGAATCGGTGTGTAGCACGACTTTTGTACGATAAGTCAAATACAAGATTGATAGTGTATTGTGCATGATATTTGTTTACATTAGGTAGAATTAGTACGATATGGCCGCATTAGGCCATTGCTTCTGATAAGGATCATCCAATTTGGCGGAATATTTAAATGGTTTCTTTCATTTAAGTGATGAATATTATAACGAATATATGTCCTCTATGTCTCCATTCAAAAAAAAAAGATGCTCCTTGTCCAACCCCCCATGGTCACATGCTATGCAACACTCGGTACCCACTTCATATTGGTTTTGTTTTCAAAAAAATAGACCTTTTGTTTTACCTCGACTTTTTGTTAAAAAGTTTAAAAGTCGCTGCCCCTCATCTATCTCCCACTAGCTCTTGTTCCCGAACCTGCACTAGCCGGCCAACCACCACAAGCAATAGCCGCGGCCGACCGCGATTAGCCACCTATGACCGACCAGCCAGTTGTCAGTCAGGTCCGGCCGGACCCACTACCCTGTCGGTTGCTTTGCGACTTTCCGTCGTGTGTTCCAAGGCCTCTTCCGCTGCTTTTTTCGCCTATGTGGACCTTCGGGGGGCTTCACCTGTTCGTTTAGGTGCTTGGATCACCCCCTAACACCTCCAACGATCTTCCACAACATTCGGGTTTGATCTTTCAAATCTATTTGAGCCTTTAAGCCTTTTGTCTGTTAACAATACCAGCAAATCTTAGATCAGAATTCATTTGAAATATCGTTGCTTGGTTTGAGTAGGCCCTTTACATTAAATGAGTTTGTGAATTTTCTTTTGCTTGATCTTGAGCCCACATTTTGGTTGAAAGCCTTTAGAGGCCGTTAGACCCTTCTTTGACAATCAGACTGTCCTGGCCCTGGGATTTTCTCAGCTCCCGAACCGTCATCATCTTTTTAGCCTTTTGAAAAGCCCATTATCTACTTCCTGCACTCGTCTAATCTTTTCATAATTATCTATCCTCTAATCTTTTAAATATTGTTGATGGCGCTAGTCACGATAGCCTAATTCAGTCATTATTAATCACAATTATCTTGCTTAATTCCACACCTCATAGTAGGGTAGACAATTGCACGAATGTCCTTTATCAAACTGCTTCCATTTCAATTAGGAATGTGAATTATGAGGAATGCAACAACAATTTCTTTGAAAGCTAGCAATGAAGTGGACCGATGGAAAGGATTAGCTAGGATGTTGATGAGCGAGGATTTGCTCTTTGTTTCATTTATATGTGATTGTTTGGAATGTTTTGTTTTTAAAATACACCTAAATGAGGGAAAGTTCCTCCTTTTTTCGTGTACGCTTTGCTAAGGAGGCCTTCTATCCTTTCTATCTCCCTTTGCTCCATATCACAGTAGAATCAATGTAGATTTCAAATTATATACTATTGAAAATTATTGGGATCCCAATTTCTTCATTTTCAAACTTCTTTGATCTTGGTGTTCAAGTATAAATATATCAAGTAATTTGTTGATGTAAAGTTCAGAGTTGGTGCAACACTAGGAATTGAATACACACACTATATCAATCACCATATCATCCACAAGTTATGATAAATGTTGGCTTAAGCCAATTCAAACCCTTAGCAACATGACTCTGGCCAATTTTCTCATGATCCTGTATAAAACTTGGGTACCAGTATTGGTATTTGTCGACTGTAGACCGACTTGTGCCAGCCGATACGGGGGTATCAGTATTGGTATTTGTCGATCGTAGACCGACCCGTGCCGGCCGGTACGACTCGATATCTGCCGGTTCGGTTGATTCCGATATCGGTCGGCACCCGGCTCTAGCTTCCCAACAAAGGTCTGTTCTATTTTGTTTGTTTTGCATGTTTGCGGGTCTATGTAGAAGAAGCTTCACAACAGAGGTATATTGGTTAACAGAGGACAAAATTAAAAGTTGAAGAAGCCAGCTCACAGTCACAAGTAACTAGTACCAATATGAATTGGTCGTACCGGCCGATACTAGGCTCGACTTGGGCGATATGGATCGAGTCAAATCGGTATTGGCCGATACAGGTGTGGTACCGGAATCGGGGTCCATCGGCTACATCCCAGCCCTAGACTGAGTCGTATTTGCTGATATGAATCGGTATCATCCTATCTTTAAAACCATTTGTTGTTCTTATCATATCAGGAAACATAAAGGTGGGAAAGACTCATCTTGTCCAAATTTTCTACGGCGTAGTGAAAACCAAAATTTTTTGTTGATGTCTTTCGTTATGCTTGCTGGATTCTTTGTACTGCCATATGCAATGGTACATTTGTCTCTTTTTGGAATTTTTATGGAGAACATCTCCATAATATGATTATGATATGAAGAACAACTTGATGATGGTACACAATCTTATTACAGGCTGTTCTGAAGCAGTTTGGAGGTAGTGGATATGGAAGTTCTGATAATATAATTGCAGATGAGGCAGACGTTCAGCAACATCAAAAGCTAGAGAAACTTTACATATCAACCCGTTCGAGCAAGGTGAGACATCTTCCTACTTTCTATTTCTATTTTGCCACATTTTCTTCTCATTTTTTTAATATTTCTTTTCAGCATTTTCAAAGAGATATTGTTCGTTGTGTGGAAGGATATATTGTTCATGGATCCAAACAAGTTGAAATTGGTATGATAGTAAAAATTGAGATGCTCTTTTCCTTTTTTGAGATTTGATCATTGGTATATTGAAAATAGTATCTCACAGGCACTAAGTTGTCAGAAGATAGCAAAAAATATGGTGTTGAAAATACCTGCACGAGTGGCAGCACATTATCAAAAGCTGCATTAAGTTTTGGAAGAGCTCGTGCCCAAATGGAAAAAGATCGTGGGAACTTATTGAAGGACCTTGGTACCCAGGTCGGATTATGTTTTGTCTTTGTAGAAATTTTGGTTTCCAATGTTTCCCATCAGTTATAGCTACACATCAGATGGAAGATTTTATAAAGTAAATGTTTCAAGGAATTTCTAATGTTGCATATGTTGGACAAATCCATATTATGTTATTATCATGTTTGTTTCTTTTAACTTATTAGAATGGATGCTCTGTCCTATACAGTGTACTTTTTGTGCCGTGAATAGATTAAATTTGTGTTAACACAGTTGAGTTTCTTGCTTGCTTTCATTTGTACGACTTCCATGAATAGTTTCTTTTATTTTTCATTGGTTTGATTTTTTGGCTGAAAAGTTGCATGGACTGATTTACTTTTCATGTTAGGCTCCATGACAACTTCTATAATCTTGAATGTGATCATGCCCCCATCTCCTAAAGTTTTTTAAGAAAATATTCTTCCTGTTGATTTATTTTTCTTTTAGGCTGAAAAGTTGCATGAAGTATCTACTTTTTTCATGTTAGGCTCCATGACAGCTTCTATAGTGATGTATTTGATCATGCCCTCATCTTCTAAAATTGTTTCTGCGAGATTTGATCTGGTCATGTAGATTCAAACTTTAGATCAGATAGATGTCATTGCCGTCTTTGTCAAGCAACATGTTCTTTGTTAATTTTAAGTCTATGGATCTAGAGGCTTGCTAATTATTGCACCTTTTGCATCATAAGCTTGATGATTTCCGAGAGTTCATAGAGAAGGCAAATGGTGTGTTTATGATTAATCAATGAGACACTAAATGGACTAGATGAGGATGTGAGATGCGTTACCTAGACATGCTTGATTTTGTAACTTAAGGTGAGTATCATCACCACCTAGGAAACTGCCTTTTATAGAATGCCAGAAGGGCCTTTTATTTACTATTGAAAAACTTTATTATTTGATTACCCATGGTCAGAACTTATTTTGACAAATGGCTATCTGACAGCCACATGGTCAGAACTTAATAAATTCAAGTTTAAATCACAAGCAACAATTTTAAACAAATAAAACTGTACCCGACAATTGGAATATCAGGTTCAATATAAAGCTGTTGAGTATTGTCAGGCAGATATTTACTGGCTCTAGTGGTCGTTATCTTTTTGAGGAAAGGCTCTAGTGGTTGTTTTCAATCATTCTTAAAGCGATCGCTTTCCATGGTTGTGAAATCCAATGAGTTTGGGGTGTTAAAGTTATTCTGGGGTTTTAAAATGACTCTGCTTTGTTGGTGTGTTAAAGAAACTCAGTATTGTGAATACAGTCTTACTTTTTTTTTGGAAGTGAATGGTTAATTTTAAATATTGATTAAGGTTAGCTAGAAATTTAAATCATGGTAATTGGATTGCCGGGTCATCTGGGATGCTAGAAAAATAATTAGCGGCTGATGTGATAGGGCGCTTTTCGGAGCCGCCTCGCCACATGTCTATCAGATTGGCCACTTTTCAAAATTAGATCCGACCATGGCTATTTAAATAATAAAGTTTTTTAGTGCCATTAAGAAAATCTAGATTTGTGACCAGGTTTTAGGAGAAGAAACTAGATTTGTGAACGTCATTATCTCTACCTGTTTAAACATAAACCTGATCTGACTTGGCTGATGATGTAAAGTTCTTTTGCAAGGAACATCCAATTTGTTGTGTTATTATGGATCAACTAGGAGTTTTATTTCTTATGATCTTATATATATATTTTTTGCTCTTCGGTATGGTTGATGACTATTATTGTTTCACTATTGTGCCCATATCACTTGGGCCTTTAGTTTTATTTGTTATTTTGAACGGGTATCCATTTGCTGCTATGGATGTATGCAATATATTTCCTCTTCTTCGCTTGTAAATTCCTGGTGTTGATTGATTTATATTGTCCAAATTCCTTTGCTATCCAGGTTGCAGAGCCTTTAAGAGCAATGGTAGTGGGTGCTCCATTGGAGGATGCTCGGCACCTTGCTCAACGCTATGATAGAATGCGGCAAGAATCTGAAGCACAGGTAGTGCTTTCTGAAACTACTATGATTGCGTATCCCCATTGATTACATCTGACTGAATGTGCTAATTTGACACTTTTCATAACCGCACTAATGTTCTGCTCGAGTAAGATTTTATGATATAACTTACTGTTAAATAATAATTTTGATTCTACATTCTTACTTGTATTTTCTATGTTAATTCCTTCATAGGCTATTGAAGTTTCAAGGCGCCAAATGAAAGTAAGGGAAGCCCCTGGAAATGTTGATAATAATTCAAGGTTGGAAGCCGCTGAAATAAAGTTGCAAGAGCTGAAATCAAACATGACAGTGCTGGGTAAGAAAGCTGTTTCAGCAATGACTGCTGTAGAAGAGCAACAACAAAGACTAACTTTACACAGACTTATTTCAATGGTATTGTTTTTCACCTTTTGTTTATTGAGTTTTATGCTAGACATTTTGCATGCTACAGATATTTTGGGTTAGAAACATTATTGGTACCTTGTTTTCTGTATTGAAGGTTGAATCAGAACGCGTTTACCATCAGAGAATGTTTCAGATCCTTGACCAGCTTGATGCAGAGGTGAGCCATCATGTTACTAAATTGTTTAGCAATCACAAAAATCATTGGACACATGCACATATTTATGTGTAGCTATATGACTTGTTTTGATTTACAGCTGGTATCGGAGCGCCAAAGAATTGAGGCATCTCCAAGCCCTGTTGTGGAAAGCCCTATGCCACCACCTCCATCATATGAAGAAGCCAATGGTTTCTTTTCTTCTCAGACAGTTGATGGATCAACTGATTCGATGGGATACTTTTTAGGAGAGGTAATTAATAGGGTTATTTAGACCTTGTCCCCCAACTTATACCTTTAATTAGACTTTGACCTCCAAACTTTTTATAACAATTTCCCCGATTCCGTGCGCTCGCTGTGGTTGACCAATGTTTTACTCGCGCTGACCATCTATGACCCTCTGTGCATTCCCTTATTGACAATACTACCCCTTATGACTTTGGCCCCCATTTATAGCTGTTGTATAGCTACAAGGTGTTATCAACTGAAGGGGCAAAGTCTAAATGTGGAGGGGTAGCATTGTCAATGTGGGAATACACAGAGGGTCAAAATTAGCAAAAGTTGGTCAACCACGGTGCTCGCATGGAATCTGTGAAATTGGGGGGCACAGTCTAATTACGAAAAGTTTGGGGGTCAAAGTCTAATTAATGGTATAAGTTGGGGGGCAAGGTCTAAATAACCCTAATTAATATTGTACATGTATGCTGTTTTGGTGGTGAAATGCTGAGTATATATATACTCTTTGTGAATAACTGTTGCTTCTGCACTTCGCAGGTTATGCATTCATTTCAGGCCGAGTCGGATGTTGAGCTTAACTTGTTAATTGGAGATTATGTTGTCGTGAGAAAGGTACCTCTTTAGCAAACTTATTTATTCGCCACAGAAATAGCTTGGGCATTCACATTATAATACTATGGATGTCTTAAGATAATATATCCTCCATTTTATGATCTAACTAATGTACTTGCTCATTACCTTCTAATGATGACTCAGAGTTTCTCAAACAATGTAAGTAACAAATAAAAACTCTTCTATCAGTGTTACATAAAGTGTTGCTCCCAAAGAGTGGGACCATCTATATATAGAGGACAAAATGATGGTAGATTACTGAGATGGTCAAGGGGCATTCGGATGAAGACGGGAGGACCTAGTGTGTAATGTAACTGTGAAGAGAGAGAGAGAGAGAGAGAGAGAGAGAGAGAGAGAGAGAGAGAGAGAGAGAGAGAGAGAGAGAGAGAGAGATGGTTATTTCTCACACGAGATTGAGATCTCCTTTAGGTCTTATAAGCACATCTCAATTAAGTGATGGCTTCTACATAGTGCCAAAATGAACTATGAGAGAGAGAGGGAGATGGTTATTTCTCACACGAGATTGAGATCTTCTTTAGGTTCTTATAAGCACATCTCAATTAAGTGATGGCTTCTACATAGTGCCACCTTTAGGTTCTTACAAGCACATCTCAATTAAGTGATGGCTTCTGCATAGTGCCAAAATGAACTTTGATTAATATTTTTTTTTTGTTATTGGCGGGTGTCACAATATCCCACTTTAGGCTCGGACTAATCCCTCCGGGAGTGAAGCCCGACCCACTCAGCAATTGCCACTTCACTCCTAGGTAAATCGAGGGGAGGAGTCAAACCCACAACCTTCTAACCAAAGCATCATTTGCTTTGCCAACTCTCCTATCCCCTGGTGGGTTACTGTGATTAACATTTACTGATCTTTTTGGGTAATTACTAATTAGTAACTGCACATTTCGTTACATATTATATGTACTTGAACCGTGAATCACGTATGTAGTCTGCCCATTATTAAGTTCTCTAAGAATTGCTGCCCATTATTAAGTTCTCTAAGAATTGCTGATCCTCGAGAGCCGCTTATGACCATTCACAGGTGTCCGATAATGGCTGGGCCGAAGGTGAATGTAAAGGGAGAGCGGGTTGGTTCCCATTTGGACACGTGGAAAGACGGGATCGTGTGCTTGCAAGAAAAATTGCTGAAGTTTTCTAAAATATTTTTTGGTTTGTACTTCTAGGACAAGGAGCCCCAGACTAAGTTTACAAGACTCCATTGTGGAATGTGTTTAAATTGTGTATTGACTACTCTCTCTCTCTCTCTCTCTGTGTGTGTGTGTGACAGCATTGTATCAGCTAGTGATGCAAATCCAGTTTGTATAATATTGGGAACTGTGGTTTTGGATAACATGGTAAGACTGGATGTTTGGGTTGAATGTGTCAGTTACTTTTCACAGGACTTCATAAACATTGCATCTACATTTGTTTTTTAGGGAATGGAAGTGCTTTTGCTGATGTTTGCCTCAGATGTTCAGATCTACATTTAGGCCGTGTTCTTTTGTGGGAATTGGGTTACCCAAGAAATGTTACAGTGAGCTACGAGAGGAGAAAATGAGTTGCGGTCATTTTGATGCCCCTAGAAGTTCTGGAATATGTTGAATTTTGGTAATGGTATTGTCTAGGGTAAGATGATCATCCTCATAAATTTTTAACAAATTCCAAACTTCTAGAGGCATCAAATGGTAGAAGCTTTATCTACGGTCCGTAGTAACCGTTAATTTTGCTTAGCATGTTTGATGATCCTAGAAGTTTTGGAATTTGTTAAAAATTGGTGAGGATGATCATCTTACTCTAGACAACACCCTCATCAAATTTTAAGGAATTCCAAAACTTCCAGGGGCATCAACATTTTCTCATCTCGTAGCTCACAGCTCACTGTAACATCCCTTATATATATATATATATATATATATATATATATATATATATATATATATATATATATATATATATATATATATATATATATATATATATATATATATATATATATATATATATATATATATATATATATATATATATATATATATATATATATATATATATATATATATATATATATATATATATATATATATATATATATATATATATATATATATATATATATATATATATATATTGTCGGGATCCAGAAACACGCTATTTTGCCACAGGGTTAGACACGCATCTCCAAAACCCTAGATAGAGATTTTAGAATTTGTTGATTTTTTATGAGGATGATAACTTTGCCTTAGATAGCACATCAGCAAAAAATCAGCGCATTCTAAAACCTATAGACTAATAAAATATTTCCTTCAATTTAACGGTTAAAATGAACGGTCGATAAAGCTCTTTAAATTTGATGCACCTAAAGGGTTTAGAATGTGCTGATTTTTTATGGATGTCTAAGGGATGTTGATCATCCTTACAAAAAACCAACAAATTCTGAAACCTCTATTTAGGATTTTGGATGATGCGTGTCTAACTGTGTGGCAAATTAGCGTGTTTCTGGATGCGTGCCTAACTCTGTGGCAAAATCTGTAGATTTTAATGGTGACTACCAATGACAGATTTTGTTTTGACCATTTGACCCCCCTAGAAGTTTTAGAATTTGATGAAAATTGGTGAGAATGATCATCTTACCCTAGATAACACTCTCACCAAATTTCATCAAACTCCAAAACTCTTACGGGGGGTCAAAATACATGCAGATTACTTTCTAAACCGGCAGCTCACAGCTTACTTTAACATTCATATATATATATATATATATATATATATATATATATATATATATAGGGGCAGCTATAATGCGGCATGCGGTATGTGCGGTATTGCACCGCAGCCGTCTGATGCACGTGCTGCGTGCGTGTGATGCACACAGCGGTGCATCAGACGGCTGCGGTGCGGTGTCGCACTTACTGCATGCTGCATTATATCATTATATATATATATATATATATATATATATATATATATATATATATATATATATATATATATATATATATATATATATATATATATATATATATATATATATATATATATATGGGCATGCTATAATGTGGCATGCGGTAAGTGTGGCACCGCATAGTAGCCGTCTGATGCACCGCTGCGTGTATCGCATGCACGCAACGCGTGCATCAGACGGCTGCGGTACAGTGCCGCACGTACCACATGCCGCATTATAGCATGCCCCTATATATATATATATATATATATATATATATATATATATATATATATATATATATATATATATATATATATATATATATATATATATATATATATATATATATATATATATATATATATATATATATATATATATATATATATATATCCCCCATAAGATAGGGGGTTTCACTTGGACTTATCTCATAATCTACTATATTAATAAGGATCCTATAATAGTGGGACCCTTTCTATCTATGAGAATATTTATATTTTGGCCATACACATACGAATGTTAAAGTCACCAATTTGACACATAGATGTACCCCCTTGATGTTGTTTGGAGAGGATACAATTGGACTTATCATAATTTGCTACATGAATAAGGATCCCGTAATAATAGGACCCCTTTTAGCTATATGTCTTTATATTTTGGTCACACATATGTGGGTGTTGAAATCACCTCATTGACATATAGGTGTACCCTCTCGAAGTATTTCGAGGGATACACTTGGACTTCTCTCATAATCTGTTACATGAATAATGATCCTATAATAGTGGGATCCTTCCTTGCTATAGGATTCTTTATATTTTGGTCGCACACATGCGACCCTTAGACACATAGATGTATCCCTCATGATGTAGTCGGTGGGGGTTGGGGAGGGGGGGGGGGGGTACTTGAATAAGGATCCATAATAGTGGGACCCTACCTAGGTATGAGATACTTTATATTTTGACATAGATGTACGAGTGTTAAAGTTACCCCTTTGACACATAAAACTATCTTCATGATTTAGTCGGGAGGGGGAGATACACTTGGACTCCTCTAATAATTTGTTACATGAATATGTATTCTAGAATAGGGGAAGCCCTCCTGAATATGGGACTTTTTATATTTTGGACACACACATATGAATATTAAAGTCTCCCCTAAGATATAGTCAGGGGGATAAACTTGCACCCTTATCATAATTTGCTATATGAATAAGGATCTCATAATAGTGGGACCCCGTCCAACTATTAGATTTTATATTTTAGCCACACACACATACGGGTATTAAAGTTATCCCTTTAATACATAGATATATCCCCCCAATGATGTAGTTAGGGAGGGGGGGTATACTTGGACTCTATATGAATAATAATTCCATAATAATTGGGCCCCTTATAGCTATGGGATTTTTTTTTTATATCTTGACAACACATATGCTAGTGTTAAAGTCACCAATTTGACACTTAGATGTACCCCACCATAATGTAGTAGGGAAGGGAGGGGGGGGGGGGGGGGGGGCACACTTGGACTACTATCATAAACTGCTACAGTAATAAGAATCCTATTATAGTGGGACCCCTCCCAGCTATGTGATACTATATATTTTGTCCAGACACATACAAGTGTTAAGGTCATACCTTTCACATAAAGATGTACCTCTCATAATATAGTTGGGGTGGGGGATACTTGAACTTCTCTCATAATTTGTAACATAAATATGGATCCCATTATAGTAGGACCCCTTAAGACTATAAGACTCTTTATATTTTGGCCACATATATACGAGTATTAAAGTCACCCATGTGACACATAGATGTACCCCATCATAATATAGTTGGGCAGGGACGGGGGCGGGGGGGGGGGGGGGGGGGGGTTACTGTCACACCCTAAATTCTGGACTAAGACGAGAGGGTCCAAAACTCGAGGGTGATATTTTGAGATAGAGGGAAATATAATTACAGAGATAACACAATGCGGAAGCAATATCTAATACTTTAAATACCAATTCCATTGACAATATTCTTACAACGTCTACAGTCCAAATACAATAACAAGAAATGATAAAAACTAAGCAACTCCAGTTGTCACTCCTACCCTCGCAAATCCGGTGATGAACTGCTACTCCAACTGAAACTGCCACGGAGTTCCTAATGCTCCGCTTGCGAGAAAGAACCTGGGGAAGAGGAAAAATAACAAAACAACTTCCCCTGAGTATAAAACTCAGTGGTCCTAAAGAACAAGTCGGAGAACGCGAGAAAGATATAAACCAGAAATATACTTCTATGGTAAAATAAAGCTGCAAACATAATTGAGTAACCAATAGAAGAAACTACTACTACCACAAGAATATACTAAGTGATCTATTCTACTGTGTCCAGTAATCCCATATCATACATTCAATGTCCTAACCGACAATTCCCTCATGAGGCGTCCCATTCCACTTCATGAGTGAACCCATGTTCTAGGTCGTGCATGGTGGTGCTAAACCCGAGAAGAAAGGAAAGAAAAAGGAGGAGGGAAAAAGAAGTGTGAACCCCAAGTTTGAGCTAGGCTCCCGACTTGGTGGCGTAACTATTGGGTTCCTTTTTCGTAACAGGGGAACTACTCCGTTCCTTATGCTCGGGATACAGCCTCGAGATATACTATCCTAGTGGCCAAAAAGGGGGTTTGGTCTTTCACCACGGGGCACTCACACCCAACTTGCTTTCTATGGGGTCTAAACCCCAGGATTAGGCCACTCCACCTCAGTTTTCCTGTAGTAAACAACCCGTGACCTAACCCCGTGATCCTCTCTACTCGTTTCGGTCTGTGCACAGCTAGGGGTTCACTTACCTATGATGTGCACACAGATCTATACTGAGAGCCAGTCGGGCAACTAAGTTGCCACGACGCCAGGACATTATAGAAGTTACTACAAACCCCATAAAATCATATAAATCAAATATTCTCCTAATCGACCAGTCTCTAAACAATTTACATGTAAAGAAATAGAACAAAAGATAATATTTACCAACTTGACAAATCAAAAGGTATATGCCCATGATCTTTAACTAAGCATGCAACATATTTAGTGAATAATTTATTTTTAAATAAAATATTTACATGCAGTATGACTAACCTGTTGGAGCGTGGCTATCGTCTATGAGTCGCTCTACTCCTAGTCCGGGTACAGTCTGAAATTATATACAGGGGGATAAATAAGAAAAATATTACTGCTCCTCATGTTGGTTTCGACCGAGGCAGTGATTCGGGACCTCAAGGCCCTAGGGTCAGGGTCGATAAGTAGGATTGACATAGTCGATCCGTTGGAAATCAACTCCCCTCAAAATAAGGGAAGATCTAATCATTGAAACCATGGTGGTTGGGAAAGGCTTCGGAGTAAGCTTTCTATTGCCGCTAATTTCGTGAGAATTGGAGCACGGATGTGCCCAATATCACGAACACACGCTTTTCGGCACGGGGGGCTGAGTTGTCTAGTTGGAGCCAAAACTGAACCGGATTTGGTTCAGCGGTTTTGGATCAAGTTCAAGTTCATGGGTCAAATTTAGGTTGAGCCAGGTTTGGCCTAAAGGATTAGCACCATTTAATTAACCAAAGGGTGAGGTGCTTGTATGAACAACTAGGATGTGTGCAATGACTAAAGAGTGCAATTAAATAAAGTAGGGTGGCTAACATGCTACAGGTGTAGGGGAAGATTGTGATTACTGAAGGTTACAAACCATCATGTTTTAGATGGGTTGGGTGCTTACATTATATAACTCCTTGTGCATTAATACAACGTGGTGATTACTGTAAGGTGAGATAGATTAAAACATATGGGGGGTGGCTTTAACCTAGATAACAATAAGCAAAAGCCTCGCATGACCTTGTTTCTAACAGTGATCAGGTTCTTAAAAGCCTCACAAACGGCTCGGCCGACTGCTGAGATCACCGGGATCACCGGATCCATCCGAATCCAAAGGAGGTTGCGGGGGCCTGACTGCACGGTCACCCATGCCTTTGGCCTGGCTTATGGATGTTGGAAAGCAAGGGAAACCAGGTGGGTTTCGGGTGGTTTGAAGTGGCATGGTCTCCGCCGGGGTTGTCGGGTGATCGGGAAGTGATGTGTGTCGGTTGTGCAATGGTGGTTGTCCGCCGGTATGGCAGCCGGTGAGTTGTTAATGAGGTCGAGCGAGGGTTTTGTGATAACGGTGGTGGTAGCATGTGATGGAGTGTTGTGCGGTGATTGGTGATGGTGCTGGTGTATTTTTGAGAGGTGAATCAGAGATGGTGAAGATGAGGGACCAACCTCGATGACTGACGAGGGAGGGGAATGATTAGAGGGAACTCGGTTGCAACTCGTCTCTAGATCTCCCGATTCAAATCTCTCTCTCTCTCTATTCGTGAACCAAGGGGGTGGCTGCCGTTGTTAAGCGATTTAGAAGAGGAGAGGGGGCCCATGGGGATCTTATAGGGAGAAACCCTGATTAGTTGGGTCGGGTTCGTGGTCGGATCCGTAACCCGGATCGGATATGACTATCCTATGGTATTGAAAACTTCAAAAAAAAACATAACTCCCAAACCATTGGTCCAAAAATCGTCTAAAAATAGGCGTTGGAATCGGGACGACAATACGTATGCAATCATTAATTAATTTTGGATATTCTATGGACTGATTCTCTACTGAAATTCATAGATGCTTGTTAACTCTACACGATACAACCGGTTGCACCTAAGTTTCTACACGCAGCTCGCATCAATGCATGTGGACTAACCTGGCTTAGAATATATCATTCAAAATTTTTGAATATATCAGGGTATTACAATCTACCCCACATCGCCTGGAGAGAAGAAGATCCTGATCTGCTTATATAATTTTCCCTCCCAAACATAGAATATGCGTTTTAAAGCCGTGCGCTGTTACAGATTTCGTAAGAACTTCGTAGTTAAACGTGCTCGGGCGAGAGCAGTACCAGGATGGGTGACCTCCATGGGAAGTTCTCGTGCGGGTACGGGCAAAGCGGACAATATCTTGTGTGTTTGGGGCGGATGTTACAAAATGGTATCAGAGCCGGTTCTCCTCGTAATGGGGGGGGTCTAACCCTACACGTGGACGTGTAGCCCTAAGGGGGGTGGATTGTGACGACCAAGATCCAATAGGCCAAGAGCCAAAACTCATGAGGCTGCGATGCCAAGATGGATGAGGTGAGGTGAGGTGTACAAGGCCACGAGGTAGCCCCACATCGCTTGGAGAGAAGGAGATCATGAGCTACTTATATAATTTCCCCTCCCAAACATAGAAGACGCGGTTTAAAGCCGTGTGTCGCTACGGAATTCGTAAGAACTCCGTAGTTAAGCGTGCTCAGACGAGAGTAGTACCAGGATGGGTGACCCCCTGGAAAGTTCTCGTGCGGGCACGGGCAAAATGGACAATATCTTGTGTGTTTGGGGCGGATGTTACAGTTACACTTGAACACTCTCATAAACTGCTACTGTAATAAGGATCCCATTATAGTGGGACCCCTCCTAGCTATGTGACACTTTATATTTTTACCACACATATGCGGGTGCTAAAGTCATAACTTTCACACAAAGATATAACCCCCCATGAATAAGGATCCCATTATAGTAGGATCCCTTAAGACTATGAGACTCTTTATATTTTGGCCACACATACAGGTGTTAAAGTTACCACTTTTACACATAGATATACCCCATGTTATTATTAGGGGGGGTAAACTTGGTCTCATCTCATAATCTACTATATGAATAATAATCCTACAGTAGTGGGACCCTTCATAGCTATGAGACTCTTTATATCTTGGCCACACAGATGCTAGTGTTAAAGTCACCTATTTGACACATAAATATACCCCACCATAATGTAGTCAGATAGGGGGGTTATAATTGGACTACTCTTATAAACTGATACAGTATTACAGATCTCATTATAGTTGGACCCTTCTAACTATGAGATACTTTATATTTTGGCCACACATATGGATGTTAAAGTTATAACTTTCACACAAAGATATACCCCCCATAATATAGTCGAGAGGGGAACCCTTGAACTTCTCTTATAATCTGTAATATGAATAAAGGTCCCATTATAGTAGGACTCCTCCAGATTATGAGGTTCTTTATATTTTGGCCATACACCTACGGGTGTTAAAGCCACTACTTTTACATATAAAAGTACCCCCATATTATGGTCGGGGGGGGGGGAGGGGGGGTAAACTTGAACTTTTCTTATAATCTGTAACATGAATAAGGATCCTACAATAGTAGGACCCCTTCTAGTTATACAACTCATTATATTTTGGCCACACACATATGGATGTTAAAGTCGCCCCTTTAATACATAAATGTACCCCCCTTGAATTAGTCGGGGGGTACACTTTGACTTCTCTTATAATCTGCGACATGAATAAGGATACCATAATAGTGGGACCTCTTCTAACTATTAAACTCTTTGTATTTTGGCCACACACATGCATGTTATAATGTAAACCATTTGATATATAATTGTATCCCACATGATGTAGTCAGTAAGAAAGGGGAGGGGTGTCTCATAATCAGCTATATGAATAAAGAACTCAGTATTGTAGGATATCTCCTAGCTATGAGACTCTTTATATTTTTGACACACATATGCATGTGTTATAGTCACTTCTTTAATATAGATGTACCTCCCATTATGTAGTTGGGAGGGGGGGGTATACTTGGACTCCTCTCATAATCTGTTATATGAATAAGGATCCTAAAATAGTGGGACCCCTCCTGACATGAGACTTTTTATATTTTGGACACACGCATGTGGGTGTTAAAGTCATTCCCAAGATCTAATCAAGGGTAGATACTTGGACTCCTCTTATTATTTGGTATATGAATAATAATACCACAATAGTAGGACCCCTTTTAGCTATGAGATTATATTTTAGCGACGTACACATGCGAGTATTAAAGTTACGACTTTGACACATAGATATATCCCCCATAATGATAAAGTAGGGGTGGGGAGGGGGGACACTTGGACTCTTCTCATAATCTGCAATATGAATAAGGATCCCACAATAGTGGGACCTCTTATAGCTATGAGACTCTTTATATTTTGGTGACACAAATGCTTGTATTAAAGTCAGTTCTTTGATATATAGATATATCCTCTTCATGATATAGTTGGGTAGGCGAGGGGGACACTTGGACTCCTCTCATAAACTGCTATATGAAGAAGGATCATATAACAGTGGGACCCCTTCTAGCTATGAGACTCTTTATATTTTGGCTATATACTTATGGGTGTTAAAGTCACGCCTTTTACATATAGATGTACCCCTATATTGTAGTCAGGGGCGGTGTATACTTGAACTCCTCATAATCTGCTACAAGAATAATGATCCCATAATTGTTGGACCACTCCTAGCTATGAGATTATTTATATCTTGGCCACATACATGCGGGTGTTGAACTCACCCTTTGACACATAGATGTACCCCTCATGATGTGGGGGGTATACTTAGACAGCTATAATAATATGCTATATGAATAAGGATCCAAAATTGTAAGACAATGATAGCGATAAACTCACCCCTTTGACATATAGATGTTTCCCCTATGAGGTAGTCGGCCATGGGTGGGGGGGGGGAGGGGGAACACTTGGACTCTTCTCATAATTTGCTACATGAATAAGGATCCCATAATAGTGGGACCCCTTATATCTATCGAATGATTCATATTTTGGCCATACATACACGGATGGTAAAGTCACCCCTTTGATACATAGTTGTATCCCCCCAAGATGTAGTCAGAGGGAGGTTTATTTGGACTCCTCTCATAATATGCTACATAAATAATGATTACATAATAGTGGGACCCCTCATAGCAATAATACTTTTTATATTTTGCTACACACAAGTGGGTGTTTGAGTCATCCATTTGACATATAGATGTACTACCCTTGATATAGTCGGGGGGTGGGGTTGCATTTGGTCTCCTCTTATGATCTGCTATATGAATAAGGATCCTACAAAAGTGGGATCTCTTATAGCTATGGAAATATTTATATTTTGACCACACACATACGTCTATTAAAGTCACCCCTTTGACATATAGATGTACCCCCCAAGATATAGTTGGGGGGGGGAGTATACTTGGACTTATCTGAAAATCTACTACATGAATAAAGATCACAAAATAATAGGATCCATCCTTGCTATGAGACTCTTTATACTTTAACACACATATGTGGGTGTCAAAGTCACCCCTTTGACACCTAGATCTGCCCCTTATAATATAGTCGGGGTGAGAAGTATACTTGGACTCCTCTTATAATCTGCTATATAAATAAGGATCCAACAATAGTGGGACCTCTTCTGGCAATGAGACTTTTTGTATTTTGGAGACATACATGTAGGCGTTAAAGTCACCCCTCCCACGATGTAGTTGGGGGGATACACTTGGACTCTTATTATAATTTGCTACATAAATAAGGATCCCATAATAGTGGGACCCCTCCTCGCTATGAGACTTTATATTTTAGCCATGCATATTAGCGGGTGTTAAATTTATCACCCCTATGACTCATAGATAAACCACCCCAATATATAATGGGTGGTACACTTGGACTCCTTTTATAATCTATTACATGAATAAGGATCCCATTATAGTGGGACCCTTTATAGCTATGCGACTCTTTATATTTTAGCCACTGACATGCTGGTGTTAAAGTACCCTTTGAACATAGATGTACCCCTTCTATAATATAGCCATGTGGGTGGGGGGCGAGGGTACACATAGATTTCTCTTATAAATTGTTATATGAATAAGGATCCCATAATAGTGGGATCCCTCATAGTTATGAGACTCTATATTTTGGCCACATAGATGCAGGTATTAAAGTCACCCTTTGACACATAGATGTACTCCCAATGATATAGGGGAGGTATACTTAAACTCTTATAATAATTTGCTACATAAATACAGATCCAAAATAGTAGGACCCCTCCTACCTATAAAACTTAATATTTTAGGCACACACATGCAAGTGTTAAACTTACCCTTTTGACACACATGTACCGTCCATGAGTTAGTCGGGGGTAGTATACCTAAACTCCTTATAATCTACTATATGAATAACGATCCCATAATAGTGAGAATCCTTCTAGCTATGGGACTATTTTTATTTTGTCTACACACACACACACACACACACACACACACACACACACACACACACACACACACACACACATATATATATATATATATATATATATATATATATATATATATATATATATATATATATATATATATATATATATATATATATATATATATATATATATATATATATATATATGGTAAAGTCACTTCTTTGATATATAGATGTACCCCCTCGATAAAATCGAGAGGCGGGGGTGGGGTAAACTTGGGCTCCTCTTATAATCTGCTATATGAACAAGGATCCCACCATAATGGGACCCCTCCTAGTTATGTGGCTCTTTATAATTTGGCCACATATATACGAGTGTTAAAGTTATCCCTTTGACATATAGTTGTACCCCTATAAACTAGTCGAGGGGGGAGGGGTATACTTGGACTCATCTTATAATCTGCTATATGAATAAGGATCACATAATAGTAGGACCCCTCCTTGCTATGAGACTATTTATATATTGACACATACATATACGGGTGTTAAAGTTATCCCTTTGATACATAGATATACCCCCAATGATATAATTAGGGGAAGGGGGATACAATTAGACTCCTCTTATAATCTGCTACATGAATAATGATCCTACAATAGTGGGATCCCTCCTGGCCATGGGATTTTTTATATTTTTGACACACACATATGAGTGTTAAAGTTACCCCTCTAAGATATAGTTAGGGGATACATTTGGATTATTCTTATAATTTGCTATATGAATAAGGATCTTACAATAGTAGGACCTCTTCTAGCTATGAGTATTTATATTTTAGCCACACACACACACATGTGGATGTTAAAGTCACCCCTTTGATACATAGATGTACCTCCCCATGATGTAGTCGGGGTGAGGGGTACACTTGGATTGCTCTTATAATCTACTGCTTGAATAAAGATCCTATAATAGTGGGACCCCTTATAGCTATGAGAATCTTTATATTTTGGCCATATATATATTAGTGTTAAAAGTTATATTGGTTTACTTTAATAAACTGCTTTATAACTAATATCACATAATAGTAGTACCCCTCCTTGCTATTAGACTCTTTATATTTTGGGTACACACATGCGTGTGTTAAAGTCACACCTTTGATATATAGATGTACCCCCATAATATAGTGGGGGGTTACACTTGGACTTTTATCAAAATCTGCTACATGAATAAGGATACCATAATAATGGGACCCTCATTGTTGTAGGATTCTTTATATCTTGGCCATTTACATATGAATATTAAAGTCACCCCTTTCCATATTGATATACGCCCCATATTGTAGTTGGGGGGAATACTTGGACTACTCTTATAATCTGCTACATGAATAAGGATTCCATAATAATATGACCCCTCCTAGCTATATGACTATTTATATTTTGGTCACACATGTACGAGTATTAAAGTTATCTCATCGATATATAGATATACCCACTATGAGTTAGTCGGGGAGGGGGGGAGGTATACTTGGACTTCTATCATAATCTACTATATGAATAAGGATCTCATAATAGTGAGACCACTTATCTTTTTTGGACTATTTATATTTTTGTCATACATATGCAGGTAAAAAAGTCACCCATTTGATATATAGATATACCCCCTATGATATAGTCGGGGGGGGGGGGGGGGGAGGGGGTACACATGGACTCCTTTCATAATATGTTATATAAACAATGATCACACAATAGTGTTATTCTTTTAGCATTGAGAATATTTATATTTTAGCCATATACATACGGGTGTAAAAGTCACCATTTGACACATAGATGTACCCCCTATGATGTAGTTGAGGGGGGTCACACTTAGACTCCTCATAATCTACTATATAAATAAGGATACCATAAAATAAGATACTTTCTAGCTATAGGACTATTTATATTCTGTCTACACACATGGGTGTTAAAGTTACCCCTTTGATATAAAGATGTACCTGTGGGTGCAAAAATTGTACCAGACCGGATCAGAGCGGCATGGGCCCGCGCAACGGCCCAAGTGGGTAAGCCCGCCCGGGTTCATGGGCCCACTCTACGAGGCTCGCAGATCAAGCCCTCCCCCTTATTGGGCCCGAACAACGGCCCAATAAGGGCCCAGCAAGGAGGCCCAGAACCAGTGCCACGTCATCAACGCCACATCATCACTGCCATATTAGGCACGTGCCTACGCTATAAAAGGACCCCCAAGGCATCCAGGAAGAAGAGGGGTCATTCAATCAGAGGAGGGGGATTCCAGAGCAAGTGCTAGAGCTCAATTATCCCCTTCCTGTTCTCTTCTAGTTGCTCCGTGCAACCCCCACTGTAAAAAGCTTCTCTCGGCCTGTCGAGAGAACGCTCAACCCTTTATATTCAAATTATAGTGAAAATCAGGTGGCACCTCTCGCCCGGAGACGTAGGTCGTAAGACTGAACTCCTTCACCAATCCTTCTGTCATTACTCTTTACTCTCTCTATCTACTCTCCCATCTCTCTAACTCTACAAGCAATCCAATTCAATCAAGGCTGTGGGGGCGGGATTCTCGATCAAGGCGGCTCGGAAATTTCCCCCCACAATCTTTGGCGCCGTCTGTGGGATATCGATAGAGGTCTTACCCACACCTCTACCGACTCCTATTCAGCTTGTGGTGATGAGCCACAAGTCCTCCTCCAAATCAACCTCAAAGCCTTCACCACGCCGACATCAACACGCTCAATGGTGAAGGCCAGCACCAACACACCAAAGGCGGGTGCTGATCGGACAATCGACGTGCTAATCGAAGAAGAACAAGAAGTCTCAGTTGCAACCAATCGAAAAAATGTTTATAAGCGACTGGGGCCACAAGGAAGTCATTCGGGAAGCCACAGCAATCGGCAGGACCCACTATTCACGAGGCAACAATCTGGCAAAGAGCACGCCACCCAAGGGGACAACGATCTAACTACATACCAAATTTCGGCTGCTGATTTCCAGCTGTTGAACCTTCTCAAGAGGAACGCAGCCCTCGAGCAAGAGAGGGATTCCCTAAAGAAGGTAGCTGAAAGAGCGGGGGTTGTGGCCCATAACTCTCCAACTGCCGATGAGGACCAACCAAAGACCTTCGATTCCGCCCATTCAAGTCGGAAGCTCGAAGGCAATCCAGCTACGTCCTCTCGAGGCTAAAGCCCGATAAAAAGGCTCCTGGCAACCCAGGTCAACCAAAGATCCTCGATTCCGCCCATTCAAGTCGGAAGCTCGAAGGCAATTCGGCTACGCCCTCTCGAGGCTAAAGTCCGATAAAAAGGCTCCTGGCAACCCAGGTCAACCAAAGACCTTCGATTCCGCCCATTCAAGTCGGAAGCTCGAAGGCAATTCGGCTACGCCCTCTCGAGGCTAAAGCCCGATAAAAAGGCTCCTGGCAACCCAGGTCAACCAAAGACCCTCGATTCCGTCCATTCAAGTCGGAAGCTCGAAGGCAATTCGGCTACGCCCTCTCGAGGCTAAAGGCCGATAAAAAGGCTCCTGGCAACCCAGGTCAACCAAAGACCTTCGATTCCGCCCATTCAAGTCGGAAGCTCGAAGGCAATTCGGCTACGCCCTCTCGAGGCTAAAGTCCGATAAAAAGGCCCTTGGCAACCCAGGTCAACCAAAGACCTTCGATTCCGCCCATTCAAGTCAGAAGCTCGAAGGCAATTCGGCTACGCCCTCTCGAGGCTAAAGTCCGATAAAAAGGCACCTGGCAACCCAGGTCAATCAAAGACCTTCGATTCCGCCCATTCAAGTCGGAAGCTCGAAGGCAATTCGGCTACGCCCTCTCGAGGCTAAAAGTCCGATAAAAGGCTCCTGGCAACCCAGGTCAACGAAAGACCTACGATTCTGCCCATTCAAGGTGGAAGCTCGAAGGCAATTCGGCTACGCCCTTTCAAGGTGAAAGTCAGATAAAACGCTCCTGACAATCCAGGTCAAGCTAAACTATCAACTATACTCATCTGAGGCAATGAGAATAAGTCCGAGGCGACCAGTGCCTCGGCACTCTACAAGCCCAAGGCCCAGCCCTTGGCACTTGAAGACAAAGTCCGAGGCGACCAATGCCTCGGTACTCTATAAGCCCAAGGCCCAGCCCTTGGCACTCGAAGACAAAGTCCGAGGCGACCAACGCCCCGACACTCTACAAGCCCAAGGCCCAGCCCTTGGCATTCGAAGACAAAGTCCGAGGCGACCAATGCCTCGGCACTCTACAAGCCCAAGGCCCAGCCCTTGGCATTCGAAGACAAAGTCCGAGGCGACTAATGCCTCGGCACTCTACAAGCCCAAGGCCTAGCCCTTGGCACTAGAAGATAAAGTCCGAGGCGACCAATGCCTCGGCACTCTACAAGCCCAAGGCCCAGTCCTTGGCACTTGAAGACAAAGTTCGAGGCGACCAACGACTCGGCACTCTACAAGCCCAAGGCCCAGCCCTTGGCATTCGAAGACAAAGTCCGAGGTGACTCTATCAGTGGTTGGTCTAACTCTGTCAGTGCGTGTATCCACACTGGTGCAGTCGACGGTGGGTAACACGGGATAAAATGGTGCTTCCTTGATCCTGGCTAAGTCAACACCCTCACGTGACCGCAGTACCTGGTGAATACAGTAACCAAGTGCGGTAATACATTGGGTGAAGACTGGCTGGCCATCATGCGGCATCATCCTAGATTATCCCTAAGAAGCCCCCTCGAATATAGCATTGTCCCTCGCCGACATCCCCACGCACCAGCGTTTTACCGAAAAAGTGTCGGTTTCAAATGGGGCTAAAATTCGAAAAATACACTATTTTCAATACCGACACTTTTTGGCCTCTTCTAGTAGCCCCAATAATAGGGTGTCGACATCAACAAGCAGCCCCCCCTCGGTTTCGCACAAAAACCGAGTGGGAAAGGGGTGACGGCACACCATCAGCAGCATACCCCTCGGTTTCATCGAAAAACCGAGAGGGGGTGTATGTCGGCATCAACAAGCAAGCCCCCCTCGGTTTCGCACAAAAACCGAGTGGGGAGGGGGTGACGGCACACCATCAGCACACCCCTCGGTTTCGTCAGAAAATCGAGAGGGGGTGTGTGTTGGCATCAATAAGCAGCCCCCCCTCGGTTTTGCACAAAAACCGAGTGGGGAGGGGGTGACGACACACCATCAGCAATACACCCCTCGGTTTTGTCAGAAAACTAAGAGGGGGTGTGTGTCGGCATCAACGAGCAGCCCCCCCTCGGTTTCGCATAAAAAATCGAGTGGGGAGGGGGTGATGACACCAACGAGCAGCCTACCTCTCGGTTTTGTAAAAAAAAAAACCGAGAGGGAAGGGGGTGTCGACACCAACAACAGTCCACCTCTCGGTTTCATCAAAAAAACCAAGAGGGTCGGGGTGTGACGGCATCAACAAGCAGCCCCCCCCCCTCGGTTTTGTCAGAAAACCGAGAGGGGGGTGCGTCGGCATCAACAACAATCTACCTCTTGGTTTCGTCAGAAAACCAAGAGGGGGGAGATCGACGTCACCAACAGAAGCAAGGCAAGGCAAAAAAAAAAAAATGGGACCACCGATCGACATGGAATTCAATCAGCTTTTGGTGAAAGAGGCGGGTGGCAAGCATCAATTCTCGGAGTACACGCAGCAGCTGGAAGGAGGAGCATAGCCTGCTCCCTAATTTTAGATCGGGTCACACGCACACTCACCTCCAAAATGATCGGAAACATGTGACACGCAGCCCTCTTCTTCCTCGCGCTGGATCAACTGCCCGGAGAGAAGACCGCCAACTCCTCCTCCTCGGATCCGAGACCTGCGACACAAGCGCCTCCCATCACTCGCAACCCATATGGGGTAGCGACGACTGCAAATTGATTGGCGACGGTAGGGCCTCCCGGTCGGCCAAGTCTTGTGATCTCCCCTACCATCGATCGTCCTCACCTCGGCATCAATTAGTAGCACGGCCCCGAGCCTGCGGACCGCTCGACACCAATCTACTCCAAGCCCGTGAGCCAATCGGCACCGATCTTGAAGAAGTCTGACGTGCCTCCTACTTTGGTGTACAGCACCAACAAAAAGCAAAACAAAGAAGAGAAAGAAAGAGAAAAGTCTGCCCTCTCTCCCACTCATGCACGGACCCCCACGCCCTCCTCTTGCCGTGTCTTCCTCTTGGGTGTACAGCTTAAACAAAAAAAGGAGGGGGGGAACAAAAAAAAAAGGGGCCGGCTTCCACTCGTGCATGAGCCCCGCGCCATTCACTTGCCGTGCCCCATTCTCCTGTGTACAGCACAAGCAAGACAAAAAAAGAAAAAAGAAAAAGGGCCGGCTTCCACTCGTGCATGAGCCCCGCGCTATTCACTTGCCGTGCCCTATTCTCCCGTGTACAGCAGAAACGCCACAAAAAGCAAAAAAAAAAAAAAAAGTGAAAGAATGGAAAGAGAAACAGAGAAGGAAAGAGAGAGAGAGAAAGGAAAGAGAGAAGCAAAGAAAGGAAAGAGAGAAAGAAAGAAAGGAAAAAAAGAAAAACTGTTCTCTCACCAAGAGGGTCTCGGTACCCTCTCGGTATGCTCTCGGTACCCTCTCGGTATGCTCTCGGCACCCTCTCGGTATCCACTCGGTCGAAAAACACACTGCTTTTTCGGAAACACACCCTTGCAAAACCGAGACTTTTTAGCTTGCACCAAAAGGGTCTCGGTACCCTCTCGGTATGCTCTCGGTACCCTCTCGGTACCCTCTCGGTATCCACTCGGTCGGAAAACACACTGCTTTTTCGGAAACACACCCTTGCAAAACCGAGACTTTTTGGCTTGCACCAAAAGGGTCTCGGTACCCTCTCGGTACCCTCTCGGTATGCTCTCGGTACCCTCTCGGTACCCTCTCGGTATCCACTCGGTCGGAAAACACACTGCTTTTTCAGAAACGCCCCCTTGCAAAACCGAGACTTTTGGCCCGCGCCAAAAGGGTCTCGGCATCGGCAGAAGGAGACTCTGCTAATGCGAACCGCGGCACCGACAGCCCTTGCCAACCACGCCAGGATCCTAAGGCGTTTGCACCTCGGAATCCCAGCCGACCTAGGGGGTCCTAACCCGACTGGGAGGGGGTAACTGTGGGTGCAAAAATTGTACCGGACCGGATCAGAGCGGCATGGGCCCGCGCAACGGCCCAAGTGGGTAAGCCCGCCCGGGTTCATGGGCCCACTCTACGAGGCTCGCAGATCAAGCCCTCCCCCTTATTGGGCCCGAACAACGGCCCAATAAGGGCCCAGCAAGGAGGCCCAGAACCAGTGCCACGTCATCAACGCCACATCATCACTGCCATATTAGGCACGTGCCTACGCTATAAAAGGACCCCCAAGGCATCCAGGAAGAAGAGGGGTCATTCAATCAGAGGAGGGGGATTCCAGAGCAAGTGCTAGAGCTCAATTATCCCCTTCCTGTTCTCTTCTAGTTGCTCCGTGCAACCCCCACTGTAAAAAGCTTCTCTCGGCCTGTCGAGAGAACGCTCAACCCTTTATATTCAAATTATAGTGAAAATCAGGTGGCACCTCTCGCCCGGAGACGTAGGTCGTAAGACTGAACTCCGTCACCAATCCTTCTGTCATCACTCTTTACTCTCTCTATCTACTCTCCCATCTCTCTAACTCTACAAGCAATCCAATTCAATCAAGGCTGTGGGGTGGGATTCTCGATCAAGGCGGCTCGGAAATTTCCCCCCACAGTACCCCCCTCGATATTGTCTGGGGAAGGGGGTACACTTGGACTCCTTTCATAATCCTCTACATAAATAAGGATCCCACAATAGTAAAATCCCTTATAGCTTTGAGACTCTTTATATTTTGGTCACACATGTGGGTGTTAAAGTCACACCTTTGATATATAAATATACCCCCATGATGTAGTTGGGGCGAAGGGGGTACACTTGGCTACTTTTTTAAACTAGTATATGACTGAGATCCCATAATAGTAGGACCCCTTCTAGCTATAGAAATTTATATTTTGGCCATACACATGCGGGTGTTAAAGTCATCCCTTTGACACATAGATATACTCCCCTTGATTTAGTCGGGAGAGAGGGGAGAAGGGGGGTACATTTGGACTCCTCTCTTAATCTGCTATATAAATAAAGATCTTATAATAGTGGGACTCCTTCTAGCTATGAAACTCTTTATATTTTGGCTACACAATGCGGGTGTTAAAGTCACCTCCATAACACCTAGATGTATCCTTATGATATAGTCTAAGGGGTACACTTGGACTTCTCTGATAATCTGCTATATAAATAAGAAACCTATAATAGTAGGACCCCTCATAGCTATTGTACTCTTTATATTTTGATACAAATATACGGGTGTTATGGACATCAGTGATATATAGAAGTTATGCCAATAATAATATATAAGCTTTAGATATATCATTAGTCACATATGGAATTTATATAATTTTCGATATAATAGAAGCCATGTCATTAGTGACATTATAGAAGCTATATCACCAGTGATGTATAGAATTTATATCATCAGTGAAATAATAGAAGCTATATCATCAGTGATATATAAACGTTTTTATCACCAGTAATATATGAGCTTATGCTTTATCACTAGTGAAATATAGAAGTTATATCATCAATAGTATAATAAAAGCTATATCATTAGTGACATAATTAAAGTTATGCCATTAGAGATATAATAGAAGCTATATTACTAGTGACATATAAAAGTTATATCACGAGTGATATATAAACTTGTGCTATGTCAACAATGACATATAAAAGCTATGTCATTTGTAATATAAAAGAAGGTATGTCATCGATGACATAATAGAACCTATATCCCCAGTTACATATAGAAGTTATATCACCAGTGACATATAAGATTGAGTTATATCACTAGTGATATTTAGATATTATGTCATAGGTAACATAATTAAGAATCTCATAATAGTGGGACCCCTTCTAACTAAGGGATTCTTTAAATTTTGGCCACACATATGCAGATATTAAAGTTACCCATTTGACACAAAGATTTACCCCCCCTCATGATGTAGTCGGGTGGGGCAGGGGGATTGTATACTTGGACTTCACTTTTAATCTGCTATATAAATAATAATCCCACAATATAGAGACCCATCCTAGCTATGGAACTCCTTTATATTTTGACTATATATATGCGGGTGTTAAAATTACCCATTTAACATATATATGTACCTCCAATGTTGTAGTCAGGGGGGGTTACACTTGAACACTTCTTATAATCTGCTACATGAATAAGAATTCTATAATAGATGGACCTCACCGAGTTATGGGGCTCTTTATATTTTGGCCACACACATACGGGCGTTAAAGTCACCCTTTTGACACCTAAATATACCTACCTATGATATACTCAGGGGGTACATATGGACTCCTATAATAATCTACTAAGTGAATAAGGATCCCACAATAGTAGGCACCCTTCTAGCTATGAGACTCTTTATATTTTGGCCATATATATATTCAGTTGTTAAAGTTACCATTTCGACACATAGGTGTACCCCCTTCATAATGTAATAAGGGGGGGTATACTTGGACTCCACTAATAATCTGCTACATGAATAAGGATTGACAAAAATGGGACCCCTTCTAGATATGGGTTCTTTATATTTTGGACACACACATGTGTTAAAAAAGTCACCCCCTTTACATATAGATGTATCCCCATAATATAGTCAGAAGGGGAGGCACTTTGACTTCTCGCATAATCTGCTATATGAATAAAGAACCTATAATAATAAGACACCTTATAGATTAGAGAATCTTTATATTTTGGCCACAATCATGCAGGTATTTAAGTCACCTCTTTGACATATAAATATACCACCCCGTGTTGTAGTTAGTGGGGGTACACTTGGACACCTCTTATAATTTGCAACATGTATAAGCATCCGAAAAAAGTGGGACTATTTATAGCTATAAGGTTCTTTATATTTTGGCCATACACATACGGGTAGTAAAGTTACTTTTTTTTATACATAGATGTACCCCCATGATATAATCGGGGAAGAGAGGGGAGGGGAGGGGTACACTTAGACTCCACTCGTAATCTACTATATCAATAAAGAACCCATAATAGTAGGATCCCTTATAGCTATAAGAATATTTATATTTTGGCTATAAACATATGGATGTTAAAGTTATCCCTTGATACATAGATATACCCCCCATAGTATAGTTGGGAGGGGCTACACTTGGACTCCTTGTAATCAGTTATATGAATAAGGATATAATAATAATGAGACCTTTTCTTGCTATCAGACACTTTATATTTTGTTAACATACATATGGGTGTTAAAGTCCCCTTTGATATATAGACATACCCCCCATGAAGTAATCAGATGGGGGGGTACACATGGGCTCTTCTCATGATCTGCTACATGAATAAGCATCCCACAATAATAGGACCCCTTCAAGCTATGGGATTTTTTATATTTTAGCCACACACATGCGGGTGTTAAAGTCACCCCTTTACAATATATATACCCCATGATGTAGTCGGGTAAGTACACTTGGCCTGATTTTATAAACTGATTCATGAAAAAGAATCACTATAATATTAGGATCTCTTCTTACTATAGGACTCTTATATTTTTACCACAAATATGCAGGTATTAAAGTTACCCATTTGACAAATAGATGTAACCCCCATGATATAACCGGGGAGGGGGGAGGGTACACTTGGACTCTTTTTATAATCTTTTACATGAATAAGGATCCCATAATAATGGGATCCCTCATAGTAAAGAGACTATAAATTTTAGCCACACATATGTGGGTATTAAAATTACCCATTTAATACTGAGATGTAGTTGGAGGGGATACATTTGGACTCCTTTTATAATATGCTATATGAATAAGGATCCCACAATAGTAAGATATCTCCTAGCTGTGAGACTCTTTATATTTTGACCATATAAATGCAGAAATTAAAGCCACCCCTTTATACATAAATATACCCCTATTTGTAGTGGGGGTTAATATGGACTCCTCTCATAACCTACTACTTTAATAAGGATCCCACAATAATAGGATACTTCCTAACTATGAGACTCTTTATATTTTCGCCATACATATGTGGGTGTTAAAGTCACCCCTTTATTCCTAGATATACCCCCCAAGATGTAGTCAGGGGGTATACTTGAACTCCTCTAAAAATCTACTAAATAAATAATAATCATATAATAGTGGGAACTCTTATAGCTATGAGACTTTTTATATTTTAACCACACATATGTGGGTGTTAAAGTCACTCATTTGACACATAAATATATCCGCTCTATGATGTGGGGGGGTACACTTAGACTCCTCTCATAATCTACTATGTGAATATGGATCCGACAAAAGTAAGACCCTTTCTTGCTATGGGGCTTTTTATAATTTGGCCAGATATATGTAGGTAATAAAGACACCCCTTTTACACATAGATATACCCCCAATAATATATTCGAGGGGGTACACTTGGATTTCTCTCATAATCTGCTGTATAAACAATGATCCCATAATAGTTGGACCCCTTGTAGATATTGGAATCTTTATATTTTGGCCATATTTATACATGTATTAAAGTCATCCCTTTGACACATAGATGTACCAACCCATGATATAGTCGATGGGAGGGGTATACACTTGGATGAGGATACACTTGGATTACTCTTATATTTTGATATATAAATAAGGATTTGATAAAAGTGGGACCCCTCCTAGCTATGAGGCTCTTTATATATTGGCCACATATATGCAGGTAATATAGTTACCCTTTTTATACATATATGTTTCCCCTTTGAGGTATTCGGGGAGGGGGGTACACTTGGACTCCTCGTATAATCTACTATATGAATAAGGATCCTATAATAGTGGGACCCCTTATAGTTATAAGAATCTTTATATTTTGGCCACACATATGCAGGTGTTAAAGTCACATCTTCGATACATAGATGTATCCCTTTAATATTTTTTGGGGAGGGTACACTTGAGCTCATAATTTGCTATATGAATAAGGATCCCATAATAGTGGGACCCCTTTTAGCTATGGGTCTTTATATATTGGCTATACACATACGGGTGTTGAAGTTACCCCTTTGACACATAGATGAACCTCCTCCAAGTAGTCTGGGGGAGGTATGGTATATTTAGACTCCTCTCATAATTTGCTACATGAATATGGATCCCATAAATAATGGGATCTCTTCTTGCTATTGGACTCTTTATATTTTGGCTACACATATGCGAGTGTCAATGTCACCCTTTAAATACATAGATATATCCCCCATAATCTAGTCAAAGGAGGTACATGTGATGACCAAGATCCAAGATCCAATAGCTAATAGCGAAGACTCCTGCGGTTGTGATGCCAAAATAACTTATTTCTAGTGAAGCAAACCAATATCATGAAAGCTATGAACTCAGTCTAGGTAGGTCTACACAGGACTGGTCCACTTGGTCTCCTAAGCATGGACCCACCATGCACCTCAGTGGTCTACTGTGTTATCTAGGGTCCATGTTATATATGGATTATATATACCAAAGAAGTATTCTAATTAAAGAATAACCAAAGTCATATTTATTAATATTAATAAAGAAAATCCACGCTCAAGACGCACGAGCTATAATAGGGGGGTACACCTAGACTCCTCACTCCTCATATTCTACTATATAAATAAGGATCCTATAATAGTGAGAATTCTTCTAGCTATGTGACTATTTTTATTTTGGCTAGAGACATGCGGCTGTTAAAGTTAACCCATTGATACTTAGATGTATATCCCTCGATGTTATCGAGGGGCGATAGAAAGGGTATACTTGGATTCCTCTTATAATTTGCTATATAAATAAGGATCACACCAAAATGGGACCCTTCTAGCTATGCGACTCTTTATATTTTGGCGACTTATATAAGGATGTTAGAGTCATCCCTTGGACATATAGTTGTCCCCCAATAATATAGTCGAGAGAGGGAGGGGTATAGTTTGACTCATCTTATAATCTACTATATGAATATGGATCACATAATAGTGAGACCCCTCCGTGCTATGTGACTATTTATATTTTTAACACAGATATACGGGTGTTAAAGTCAGCCATTTTTGATACATATATTTTTGACACATAGACACTTGGAATCCTCTTAATAATCCGCGATATAAATACGGATCCCACAATAATAAGACCCGTCCTGGATATGGGATTTTTTATATTTTTGACATATATATGGGTGTTAAAGTCATCCCTCTAAAAATCGAGGGGATACACTTGGACTACTCTCATAATTTGCTATATGAATAAGGATCTCATAATAGTGGGACCCCTCCTAGCTATAATACTTTATATTTTAGCCATATATACATACGGGTGTTAAAGTCACCCCTTTGACATATAAATGTACCCTTCCATGACGTAGTCGGGGGGAAGGGGGGTACACTTGCACTCCTCTTATAATCTGCTCATGAATAAGAATATCATAATAGTGAGACCCTTTACAGCTATGAGACTCTTTTTATTTTGGTGACACATATACTGGTGTTAAAGTCATCTTGGACTACTTTCATAAACTTCTTCATAACTAAGATCATATAATAGTAGTATCACTTCTAACTATAGGATACTTTATATTTTGGCCACACATATGTATGTGTTTAAGTCATATATTTGACATATAGATGTACCCCCCGTAATATAATCGAGGAGGGGGTGTTACACTTGGACTTTTCTTATAATCAGCTATATGAATAAGGATTCTATAATAGTGGGACCCCTCCTGGCTATGGGAGTCTTTAGCCTTTTGCTATACATATGTGAATATTAAAGTCACCCCTATTTTATATAGATGTACGCCCTATATTGTAGTTGGGGGGAATACTTGGACTCCTCTTTTATTCTGCTATATAAATAAGGATCCCATAATAATGGGACATGTCTTAGCAATATGTCTCTTTATATTTTGGCCACATATATATGAGTATTAAAGTTACCTCTTTGACATATAAATATAGGACCATGAGTTATTTAGGGAGGTACCCTTGGACTCCTCTTATAATCAGCTACATGAATAAGGATGCTAGCTATAATAGTTGGCCCTTCCTCTCTATCGAACTATTTATATTTTTGCTACACACATATGGGTAATAAAGTCACCATTTTGATACATAGATATACCCCCCATGATATAGCCGGGGGAGGGAGGTATACTTGGACTTCTCTCATAATCTGTTGTATGAATAATGATCATATAATAGTGGGACCCTTCTACCTATGGGACTCTTTATATTTTAGCCATACACATGCGGGTGTTAAAGTAATAATTTTGACACATAGATATACACCGTATGATATAGTTAGGGGGGAGGGGGAAAGGGGTTATACTTAATTAGACTCCTCGTAATCTGCTACATGATTAAGGATACCACATTAGTAGGACCCCTTCTAGCTATGGGACTATTTATATTTTGGCTACACACACGTGGGTGTTAAAGTCACCCCACCCCTTCGATGTAATTGAGGGGGTACACTTGGATTTCTTTCATAATCTTCTATATGAATAAAGATCCCATAATAGTGTAACCCTTTATAGCTGTACGGGTTTATATTTTGGCCACACATATAGGTGTTAAAGTTACCCCTTTGATATATAGATAAACCCCCTTTGATGCAGTCGTGGGGTAGAGGGTATACTTGGACTACTTTTATAAACTAGTACATGACTAAGATCCCATAATAGTAGGACCCCCTATAGTTATGTGATTTTATATTTTTGTCATATACATGCGGCCGGGTGTTAAAGTCACCTCTTTGACACATATAAGTACCCCTCTTGATTTAGTTGGGGGGGTACACTTGGACTTATATCATAATCAGCTACATTAATAAGAATCTCATAATAAATGGACCCCCCCTAGCTATGAGACTCTAAAGTTTGGTCATATAGTGCGAGTATTAAAGTCACCCCTATGATACCTAGTTATATCCCTATGATGTAGTTAAGAGGGGGTACTCCTCTCATAATCTGCTACAAAAATAAGGAACCTACAATAGTGAGACCCCTCCTAGCTATGAGGCTCTTTATATTTTGGCATACATATGCGGGTGTTAAATTCACCACCTTGACACTTAGATGTACTCCCATGATATAATCATGACGGTTTAGACTTGGATCCATCTTATAATTTGTTATATGAATACAAAACCCACAATAGCAGGACCCCACTTTCCTATTAGACTCTTTATAATTTGACATACTTATAAGTATGTTAAAGTTACCTCTTCGACACATAGATGTACCCTCTAAGAAATAGTCGGGAGAAGGGGGGTTACATTTGGACTCATCTCAAAATCTGCTATATGAATATGGATACCACAATAGTATGACCCTTATAGTTATAAGACTATTTATATTTTAGCCATATACATATGGGTATTAAAGTCACCCCTATGACACATAGATATACCCCCTCGATTTATTTAGGAGGGGGGAAGGAGGGGGGAGGTAGGGTAGACATAGACTCATGTTATAATCTGCTATATAAATAAGGATCCTATAATAGTGGGACTCCTAGCTATCAGACTTTTTATATTTTAGCTACATATATATGGGTTTTAAAATCACCCTTTTGACATATAGATATACCCCCATGATATAGTCATGGGTAGAGGGTATACTTGGACTACTTTTATAAACTTCTACATGACTAAGATTCTATAATAGTGGGATCCCTCATATCTATGAGACTCTTTATATTTTGGCCATATACATTTAGCTGTTAAAGTCATACTTTTGGCATATAAATGTACCCCCATAATATATAGTCAAGGAGTGGGGTACAATTGGACTTTTCTTATAATCTACTAAATGAATAAAGATTCCATAATAGTGCCACCTCTCCTAGCTATATGACTCTTTACATTTTGGATACATACATGCAGGTATTAAAATCACCTCTTTTTAACATAGATGTATCCCCCATGTTGTAGTTGGGGGGAACACTTGGACTCATCTCATAATCTGCTACATGAATAAGGATCTCATAATAATAGTACCCTTCCAAGCTATAATACTATTTATATTTCAGCTATATATATAAAAATATTAAAGTTACCCCTTTGACCGATAGATGTACCCCTATGATATAGTTGGGGGGGTAGTGGTCTACTTGGGCTCCTCTATCTGCTATATAAAGAAGGATCCAAAATACTGGGACCTCCTAGTTATGGGGCTATATTTTGGCCATACACATGTGGGTGTTAAAGTTACCCTTTTGATATATTGATGTACCCCCCTCGATTTATTCAGGGGAGTATACTTAGAATTCTCTTATAATCTGCTATATGAATATTGATCTCATAATGGTCGGATTCCTAGCTATTGAACTCTTTATATCTTGGCCACACATATGTGCGCGGGTATTAAATTAACCCATTTGATACATAGATGTACTCCACATATTATAGTCAGGAGGGGGGTATACTTATACTCCTCTAATAATCTGCTACCATAATATGGATCCCACAATAGTAGGACCCTTTATAGCTATATGCCTCTTTATTTTTTGGTCTCATATATGCGGGTGTTAAAGTCATCCCTTTTATATATAGATATACCCCCCATATTCTAGTCAGAGGGGGGGGGGAGGGTACACTTAGACTCCTCTTATAATCTTCTACATGAATAAGGAAACAATAATAATGGGACCATTTCTAGTAATGAGACTCTTTATAAGTTGACATATATATATATATATATATATATATATATATATATATATATATATATATATATATATATATATATATATATATATATATATATATATATATATATATATATATATATATATATATACAATGGTGCTCACCTACGGGACGTCCCGTAAACTAATTTCCGCGACAGTCCCCTGACCGTCCGATTCGGTTCTATCGGATGGTCGAAAAATGAGCCGAGATTCGCTCAATTCGGTCACGGGCTGTCAGAGGAAAGTTTTTGGTGTCGCTGACCGTCCGATGGAAGGCAATCGGCCGGCTGACAATCGGTCACGGGTCACGCGGGCTCGCGGGCGGGAAAAACATTTTCGCTGACCCGGCTGACCGTCCGATTCTCTTCCATCGGACGGTCGAAAAGCCAGGCGAGATCCGGGGCTGTCGCGTGAATTTGTTTCGTCTCTGACCGTCCGATTGTCTTCCATCGGACGGATGAAAATCCAGGCGGCTGAAACTGGCCTTTTGGATGACAGCTGTGATCAAACTTCGATCGGACGGTTCTATCGGACGGTCGAGAAATGAGGCGAACTTCAGACGAGACGGGAGACGGGTGACGGGACGTCCTGAACGCTCGTGATCTCTTCTCACCCCTCACTCTCCCCTCTCTCCCTCTCTTTTGATCTCCCTCGACGCCGGCGAGAGGACAGTCGACGATCTCAGATCTCCCTCAACGCCGAACGACAGCCGGTCTCAGATCTCCCTCGAGATCTCCCTCGATGCCGGTCTCAGATCTCCCTCCACGCCGAGAGAAGAACCTACCGCCGGTCTCAGATCTCCCTCCACGCTCAGAACCAAGGTTGTACTCTTTCTCTCTCTCTCATTTGAGTTTCAATTCCGAGCTGGGCTTAGATCTACCATCGGTGGAGGACAGCCGGTGGCGCACAGCTGGACGCGAACGGAAGTTGTTGTAGTGACCCTTCTCTCTTTTTCTCTTTCTCTCATTTGAGTTTTGATCCATGAGTGTTAGGTTTTCACCACAAAAATATGGTTCACTTGTTCATGTTGTTATACTAGTTCAAAACCTTTTGTTAATCATGATTTTCATGCCATAATCCCTAGTCTTCTCCATGGTTTTCTTACAGCCTTTTCAAATGAACATCTCATCTTCCCATTTATTTCCGGCATGTAACTATGTAAGCATAGGTCATTGGTTATGGTGCAATTTAGAGTACATGTAATAGTTATTTTCTAAGCAAAAATTAGGTATTAAATACTTTTTAATTGGAGATTCTATACTAATTAATTACTATGCCTAATTAAATTGGGGTGCTTACTATGCCTAATTGAAGGGTTAATTTGGATAAGTATGCCTAATTGAAGGGTTAATTAGGATAAGTATGCCTAAATTAAGTTTCTCCTTTGAGTTGATTGATGTATCATGTATGGATGAGTTGACTTCAACTATATGGCTAATTCCTACTATATGGCTAAATTAAGTTCCTCCTTTCATTTAAAAGTATTATCTATGAAAAATATTACCTTGTTTTTTTTGCAAATAAAATATTGTCTTGTTATGTGGTACAATTAAAGAAATGAACATCAGCCTTTTCAAATGAACATCTCATCTTCCCATTTATTTCCGGCATGTAACTATGTAAGCATAGGTCATTGGTTATGGTGCAATTTAGAGTACATGTAATAGCGATTTTCTGAGCAAAAATTAGGTATTAAATACTTTTTAATTGGAGATTCTATACTAATTAATTACTATGCCTAATTGAATTGGGGTGCTTACTATGCCTAATTGAAGGGTTAATTTGGATAAGTATGCCTAATTGAAGGGTTAATTAGGATAAGTATGCCTAAATTAAGTTTCTCCTTTGAGTTGATTGATGTATCATGTATGGATGAGTTGACTTCAACTATATGGCTAATTCCTACTATATGGCTAAATTAAGTTCCTCCTTTCATTTAAAAGTATTATCTATGAAAAATATTACCTTGTTTTTTTTGCAAATAAAATATTGTCTTGTTATGTGGTACAATTAAAGAAATGAACATCAAAAACCAACTTGATGAGATACTTTCTTATGAGATGCTTTCTTATGACTGCATCAACATCAAAATCCATAGCATCTGCTTATATTCTTTTAGATACCGTAGTTATCATTGATGCCGTAGTTTTTAATCTTTTAGATTGAAAAATGAATCATGTAATATTTTAATGATTGTGGACAGTTACACACTTAACTAATAAATGGTTTTTATCTTCTTTCTATGAACAAGGAATGAAAGAACAATCTTCTGCTGAAATATACAATCCACAAGTTGCAGATGATCTGAAACCGAAAATAGGGCAGGAATTCAATTCAGTAAATGATGCATATGCCTTTTACAATGCATATGCAAAGGAGGCTGGATTTAGCACAAGAATGGATTCAAGTAAATGGAGAAATAAAGAATTAACTTGGAAACAATTTGTTTGCTTCAAAGAAGGTGATACAGACGATACATATCAGAAAAAAAAGTTAAAAAATATTGATCAAGGAGAATCTGAAAGAAATAGAGGAGCGGTACGTGTAGGCTGTAAAGCAAGGCTCAGCGTTGTGAAACGAGAAACAAATTGGATTGTTAGTAAATTTATTGAAGCACATAACCATATACTTGCAACTCCAAGAAAGGTACATTTACTAAAATCACATCGAAATGTTTCAAATACGAAAAAAGTTTTAGCAAGACAGTTTACCGAGGCAAATGTATCAACCAGTCAACAAATCAGGATTATGGAAATTGAAGCTGGTGGAATTGAAAATGTTGGGTGCATTGGAAGAGACTTAAGAAATTATGAACGAGATTTAAGAGAAGAACTGAAGGGACACGATGCAGATATTTTATATAAGTATTTCACTTCAGAAAAAGAAAAGAACCCTTCATTTTATTTCGAATTTGACCGAGATGAAGATAATAGAATGACCCGCTGCTTTTGGGCTGATTCCACATCAAGACGAGCATACAGTTTTTTTGGTGATGTAGTCGTGTTTGATACGACATATAACACCAATAAGTACAGTATGATATTTGCTCCATTGTTGGGAGTTAACCACCATGGTCAAACAATAATGTTTGGTTGTGGTTTTTTAAATGATGAGACAACCGAGTCTTTTGTTTGGTTGTTCAAGCAATGGCTTCAATCTATGATAAAAGGTCCACCCAATATTATTATCACTGACCAAGATCCGGCAATGACAAAGGCAATCGCTGAAGTTCTTCCTCATACCTTCCATCGTTATTGTATTTGGCATATCATGAATAAGTTTTCTGAAAAACTTGGACCAATCAACCATCGAGATTATTATTATTATTTTCAGTCTAGTATATGGAATTCTGACACTACTGAACAATTTGAAGCGAGCTGGAAGTATGCACTGCAAAAGAGTTCATTGCAAGATCATGTTTGGCTCTCCACAATGTATGAATTGCATGACAAATGGGTTCCTGCCTATATTAATCATATATTTTCTGCAGGGATGTCAAGCAGTCAGAGAGCTGAAAGCTCTCATTCTTTTTTTAAGAAGTATGTTTCTAAGAACAATTCATTAATGGATTTTGTCACACTTTTCAACATGGCAATTATACATCAACGACATCAAGAGTTGATTTCTGATCATATCGACATTAATGAAAAACCAAAGCTGAAATCTTTATTTCCTATGAAAAAACAGATGGTTGGTGTGTACACCAAAAAGATATTCAGAATTTTTCAAAACGAGCTGTTTGAAAGTAATGCCTACTTTTTAAATCATGTTTGGAAAGATGAAATACAGTGTGTTTATACAGTTGAGAGGGCAGAGGAACAGAATTCGAAGGTGCAAGAGCTTGTTTTTTATAAAAATTCAGATATGGCAAGATGTGGATGTCATTTTTTTGAGTTTGAAGGAATCCCATGCCGGCACATTTTAGCATTTCTTCGATTAAAGCAAGTGTTATATTTATCAGATCAATATATCTTGCATAGATGGACTAGAAACGCGAAAGCTGGAAGAATATGGGATGAAGATGGTGTTGAACTTAATGATATTTCAAATAAGTCAGTAATGTCCAGACATGCGAAGTTGTCACAGCTGTGTTCTATTGTTGTTGATGAAGCATTTCTCTCAGATGAAGGAACTGAATTTTTCAGAACGACAATGCAATCTGCTCATGAAAAAATTAAAGATCTTAATATAAGCAGTGGTGTTAGTGGAAGAAGAAGTATAAGTATTCCTGAGAATCGGATAATGAACGACCCACAACAGGTAAGGGCAAAGGGTTGTGGAAGTAGGTTGAAGTCATCCAAAGAAAAGGTAATGAATAAAGGAGGTGGTAGGCGTTGTCGTGGATGTGGACTACGCGGACAGTCACATGATAAACGGAATTGTCCATTGCTAAATAATCAGTAATAACTCCATTTTCATTATTTACTTCATTATGTACAATTTAATTGATTCAAAATGTATAGTTATATGTCACTTTTATTTTTTTATAGATTTAATATAAATGACGATAATGCATCTTTAGATGAATCGCAACAATCTGATGCCACTCCACTTACATGTAATCTAAAGTTGTATATCTTTTTTACCCCTCAAAATAAAAATGTTATTTATTTTTTAATGCCGCTCCAATATAATTATTATATTTTGTATATCTTTTTAGGATTGGATTTTGATGGATCTTATTAGGAGCTGAGAAAATCATCTCAAGTAGCATGTGGTGAGAGTTTTCGTGGTGAGAGTTTTCTAATGTTGTTATTACAGTCTGTGGTTAGAAAATCATCTCAAGTATGCAACTTTAAGTTGGTTGTTCTCTAAATTGTCGTTGTTATATGTATTTGATAATACAATCTTTGTTTGCAAGGGTTGCTACTCAAGATGGCAGGGGTCGCTGCTCAATGTGCTGTCATTGTAATGTCTTAGTGCAATCTTCAGAATGTGACGAGGCCTAACTCTGTATAATGGGTTTGGATTTGATAAGTGGTTGTTTAATGAGATTATTATTTTTTGCATTGTGATGTGTCATTGTGGTTGTGTAGTGAGATCCTAACTCTATGTAATGTAATGTGATGTGTCCAATAGTTTGGTTGTGTTTGGTGGATGGATGAAATGATGCTTAGTGAATTGATATTTGGTGTAGAGAGTTGATTACTGTTATTTAACCATGCAAATGAAGCTTTTCTTCTTTCTACCATGCAAAGGAAAATTTGCACATCAGAAAAGACTGGGTTTTCAGTCATGTTTTGCTTTATGTAAGTTGGGTATTCAGTCATGTTTTGCTTTATGTAGAAGTAACTCTGCCTTAATGCACAAGAAATGCATAGCATTTAGTTGATCTTGGTTTGTAGATACTCATTCTTTTATCATTTCTATGTTTGTTCTATCTTGAGCCTTATTACTAATTTCCTTTTCTACTTAACCTTTTTGCAGTACTACTTAAAGACGGGAACATGCAAATTTGGAGCTACATGCAAATTTCATCACCCTAAAGATAAATATATTAGGCTATCCACTTTGTCTGGTTTGTGGTTGCTATTTATTAAGTTGTTTTGTATTTTTTTGCTTTATATTAGGCTATGCACTTCCTTTTCTATTTAACCTTTATTTTTTATATCATTATTTCCATCTTTGTTATTTGTCAGTAAATTTACCTAGTTATGATTTAAAGATTTTCCAAAGGTGGTTCAATTTTTGAATTTTCTTAAAAGAAGACTTGCTATAATTCTATGACTCATGTTAGGATATTTTTGATTTATTGACAATCGATTCTGATAGTTTGATTTTCTTTCCCCTCAATGTTGCAGGTTAACTTTTGAAACAGCTCTTAAACATCGTGGGGGGCCCTCTTTGGTTTTTGCTCATTCCCTTGGAAACAATGTTTTTCGCTACTTCTTGGAATGGTTGAAGCTAGAAATTGCGCCAAAGCATTACATCCAGTGGCTTGATGATCACATACATGCATATTTTGCAGTTGGTGTGTTTACTTCCCCCTTAAGGGTATTTTCGTTTAATATTGTACTGCTTGCATGTCTTATTTGGTGCTTTAATATCAGGAGCTCCCCTCCTTGGTGCTACTGAATCAGTCAAAGCCACTCTCTCTGGAGTTACATTTGGTCTTCCAATTGCTGAGGTTGCTCTCTCTCTCTCTCTCTCTCTCTGTATTCAAGTACTTATTTGTCAATTTGCTATCCCTTGCAACTTCTGATTGCTGATTCAGCTTTTGACATCTTTAATCCGACCCTTGATTGGATTTTCTTTCAGTGTTAATTCTTTCACGTAATGTGGACGGAGAAAAGCCATTTGGTTGATATAAGTCAGAAAGGTGTTTTGTGTTTACTAATAGCCAAGTATTTTGTCATTTAGTTTCTACCTTTATGGCTGTCATCTCTTTACATCATCATCATAGTCTTATCCCACCAATATGTGGTTGACTTGGAGCGTAATTGTAATTAATAACTCTCCATAAATGATTGACAAGAATTTTCCTATGCCCTGTATGGAGGCCTACCTTGTTGGTCTACACTCATGCAACTAAGGAGCAACCTCATAGGTTCTTGATGCACTTGATTTCAACAAGGAGGCCATGGATTATCATGGTCATCATAAGGACGTATATGCCCTTTTTTGAGCTTTATCAGAAGTCCCTACTCTTCAGGATTTTTTTTTTGAGCAATTCCTCTCCGAGAGGGAGAAGATGGGGTTAAGCCATACCCCAAGCTAATTTATTAAAATAGGAGAAATAAAATTTTAATTACAAAGGAAAGAACTTATCTCCTTGTAACAAGTTTTACTGAAAGATGTTGATCTATTGGACTTGTGAATGATTGTTATCATTTATAGTATGTTACTTTTCGTTTCCCTCCCAAGCAGCATGTAGATTTGGACAAGCAGCAATACTTCTAATAACTCGTATGACACACTTTAATTTCTCTAACTGATGTTGTGATTGATGCCACAATGTTTATCTTTCCATGCTATTCATTACGGCTAGGGCTAACTACACCAGTTTCATAAAGTTTATGGATTTTTGGACACTTTTCGTTTCATAGCTTCAAGATGAGCTCTGTTAACTGATGTTTAAGATTTCTTGATCAGGGAACTGCTCGATTGATGTACAACTCATTTGGTTCTTCTCTATGGTTAAACCCATTATCAAAGTACTGTAAAGCGGATAATGTGTATTGGAAACATTTCTTTGAGGGAAGGGAAGGTTACCATCACACCCACCATTGTGATGACATGGAATTCCGATCGAACTACTCTAGATGGCCAACAGACATTATAAATATCGAGATTCCTTCGATGCGAGGTGCTATTATTTGATTTCTGTTTTTGTAGAAAGCAATACTACCATTCTTGGTGTGATCTACTTAATATTAATTTTTTCAGCCAGTGATGCCTATCCATCAATCTCAGAAGTTGCCCAGGATGTGACCTCTAACATGGAATGTGAAAAGCCTATTCAGTTGTCTTTTTCTGCTAGAGAAATTTCGGATGGAACATTCTTCAAAGCAATAGAGGATTATGACCCAGACAGCAAAAGACTCTTGTATCAACTCAGGAAGTGAGTTTGTCATCTATAATATGTGCTATCTTAATCTACTGCATATTATTGTTGCTCCCTGATCACATTGTTAGCATCAAATCTATGTGATTCATGATTGATGAATATGCACGAAGACGGTAGCTATAGATATGCATCGTAAATTTCTGCACACGGTTTATTTTGAAGCGATTACTTATCATGTTGTATTGGAATGTTGTTTCACTTCTGCTCTTTGGCTTATAATATTTGCTGCTGATGAATTTAGTTACCTAATATCAAATATTGCTTTCAATCCTCTTCATCCAGCTTCTTCCCTAGTCTAGGAGATCCTTGAAGGGCTTCTCCTTGATTGCATGAGATTAATTGCATTATTAACAAGGAAGGTCTCCCTATCCGCCAACTGGCCTTCTAGGTATCTTGGTAGACACTTTCATGCCAAGTTGCATTGGTTATGGTTTTGACACCAATTTTAGAGGGTTGATGTTAGATTGGCAGTCGGTGGTAAAATTATTGTCAATTTCATGTGGAGTCTTCTTGATTAGTGTAGGTGGTCTCCAATGATTGGGCTGCCTTGCACTAGGTCTTGCTAGAATTTGTACTACTTTGGGGAAGGAAGATAAAGTTCATGAACAATGTAGAGCAGAGGCGGTTCCAATAAGAAGCTTGACTGCATCTTTTAAACTATCTGTAGGTATTATTTTGAATTTTTTTTCCCTATTTGCTTTCAGACAAATTAGTCTTGCTAGACTTATGGAAATAAATTGGTGATGTTTGTGACCACCACTTATTCAATGTTTCAGGTTGAAATAAAAACCTTGGTGCCCCCATGTATGGTGCCGGTGGATATGGTGCTGGTAACGGGTACGGCGGTGGTTACGGTGTCTACGGCGGCGGTCGGGGATCTGGGGGCTGCTACCATCCCTTCGGTTTATTGTTGTGTTGTGCGAGGCACAACCCTGTGCGGATGTTTACGGTGTCAAGCGATATACGAATATGTATTGCGTGATGTTCTGAATGTGACTCACTGAGGATCCATTTGTAACAGTTTAATGAATCGGTTGATGGTAATGCTGAAGAAGCTGTTTGCTTCTTCGGTATGATATCCTCCATCGTACAGGTTGAAAGTGTTGTAATTTTTATGACATTTTTCTGGTATCATAATGTGAGCTTGACAAAAAAAAAATTTTATGTGTTCCTATGGATTTTTTTTTCCTGTTTAAGATGTTCCACCCAAGAGACATTATATCAGGTCGAGAGTGGGAAGCTGAGGAGAGAGAAAATACAGCACTCTGTCCATGTCTAGATGCTGCATGTCCACGTCTAGATACCCGACCCGGGGGATAATCTATACTCTAAAGAGAGGGACCTCGGATTGAATCCTGCTTCCATCTAGTAGTTAACTGGTAGAGGTCCCTGCCTAACCTCCCTCGTGTACCCTAGACCTCGGATCAAATTCCGCTTCCATCTAGTAGTAGTCCCTGCCTAACTCCCTCAGATGTGCACCCAAGACCTCAGATCGAATCCCGCTTCCATCTAGTAGTTAACTTGTAGAGGTCCCTGCCTAACCTCCCTCAGATGGGGCGCTGATGGAAAAAAAAAGAAGGTAAATTATACTTTACCCCCTTGAAGTTAATACAAAATCACTTAACCTCCCTATTAGTTAACCGGCAAAGCGTAATTTATCCAAAAATATATCCTGAAACACAAGCAGCAGCAGCAACTCACATAATAGAGGGAAGATAAATCTTATTCAGAGAGCCCACACAACTTAAAAATGAGAAGGAAAAAAAAAGGGACTATCTTACAACACACAAAAAATGAAAGCCTTCCTTTAAATGCTGCATCAAAGACTGGTGATGAACCCCCCCCAAAAAAAAACAAAGAACCGATAAGGTGTCCTGTGCATGACGTGGTGCAGATCTAATTCATTAGAGCCGTCGGATGTCAGGCGACCCGACAGGTGAATTGCACTTATCCCGGGACTAATAGTAGTATGATCATGCCACTGTGACTCCAGCGAGGCGTGTCCTCTCCGAGCCACCGCTCTCAGCCATCACCTCCAGTGGCATTTTCCTCTTGGATCCTGCTTTGGGTGTCGGCACCGGTGGCCTCGCATAGCTTCGCAACCTCTGGACATCCTTCGGCCGAAGAGGCTTCAGGATGAAATCCTCAGCTCCGATGGCTCTACATATGCGTGAACAAAAAAAAGGTGCATGATCAGCATGTTTCGCCAAGAACATTAGAATAAATCTGATGTGATTGGGTTGATTAAGTTGCCGATCTCCTGTTTGCACGCATTGTTTCACATCAGAATCGGAAGAAAGGCAAGGTGTTACATCCTGAGGGAACAGAGAAATGCTTTTCATACCGAAACTCTTACCAAAAAAGAGTCTACCGAAAGACGTGGCGTGATCACAATCGTCCATTTCACCCGACCCAGACCAGGGATCGCACTCCACCCGAAGCGGCAGGTAAAAAGAGGCGCTGCGAATGGATGCCACGTCATTCGGTAAGACTCTTTCGATAAGAATTTCAGTATGAATAGCACATTTCTCACGGGATCATCTTCCATTTTCGAAGCGGAGGTTCGTGGTCTCTGCGAAGGTCTTCTTCTGGTGGTCCAATTAGTATGAATAGCACATTTCTCACGGGATCATCTTCCATAAAAAAGGACCATGCACTGATTCAATAACAATATATGTGCCATAAGGCTTAGCCAGTTACCAACATACATTGGAGAAAGTTCGATGAGTGGAGCTACAATTCATGTCCATAAACATTCCATAAACATGTCCATAAACATTCCATAAACATGGGATTACAATGGATACAACAAAAGTATTACAAAGTAAAATCTTACGAGAAAGTATTATCCACATGATACAACATTAAGTGGGTATGAACAACAATAACAGACTGAACAAAGAAAAAATCACAACACCTAGGATTTTCATCATTAGTACTTGTTTTGCTTCCAAGGCTTCTACTCGACGAAGTAAACCATCATGAGATTGTTCCGTTGTATGTTCTTCATCAACAAACATTGGGTCGCACCAACCAATCCAACCACATGCATCATTCACGCAAGCATAATATAACCGTCCCAGATTCTTCATAGACTCAGAAACTTTGATTCTAGCCCTTTGACCACACCGACAAGTCTTGTTTCGAAATCTCACGCCACTTCCAATGAAAGTAGTATTTCCTGATGATTCCATCCTTAATTACAGAAAGCAATAGATTGAATTAAACAAAAGTGGGTTAATGGAATCAAAGGGACAAGTATTTAGCAATTACAAAGAGCAATAGTTTGCAAATCTTAGAAAAAAATTAAAAAGTTAATTACAGAGAGCAATAGTATTTAGGATTACACATTCAGTTTTTCTCTAAGGCCCAAAAAAAAATTTGATTCATTTCTTACTGGACTGCAATACTAAGGCCCAAAAAAATTTTCATTCATTTCTTACTGGACTGCAACAGGAGTGCAACAGGATGCGCGCGTCGGCCCTCTTCTTTCGAGCAACAGGATGGGCGCGTCAGCCCAAGCCCGATCTGAGTAGTTGAAGAGAAGCTCGGAGAACCCCCCCCCCCCCCTCTCTCTCTCTCTCTCCCCCTCTTCTTTCGAGCATGTTGTTGTGGTTCTCGAATGCTAATCTCAAATCCACCGCCCGCGATTGAGTTTTCAACTCTCCGGTTTTACAGTACTGACCCATCATGTTGTAGATGAAGTTTATACAAACTCCATACACTATGAATTTGCTGTGTGAACAAAAATCACTGCCTTGGATTGTTTATTTAATTCCATTGCTTGTGAAGGAATCCCAACATTTTTGTTTTGACAATGAGTTGCATTGGATATGCAGTCACATCTCAGAGTTGCTTTTATTTGTAGCTTCATAGTACTGGAAATCTAAAAACATTTATGTTGATGCTATGTGACTAAAATGTTTAGTAAATATTATATTTCTTTTTTTCTAAAGGAAAACCACATTCTTAGGTTTGAAGCCAGTATCCTTCCCAGAAATTCAAAAGTTCTTTGATGAATGACAAACAATACAAGTTAGAGACATCTTAGATATTCTGTCAGGCATTCTTCATCTCAAAATAACTACCAAACAAATATTTTTACACAATGAATCAACACAAACAAAATCCAGAAAAGAGAACTTCAGACCTTCGACGACGGGGTGAAAGAAGACACTTCGCACGAGGATTCAGATTTTGGCCTGCGCCGGGGTGCAGATCATAGCCGGAGCACCGAGGTGGTTGATCATCGCCGGAGCTGAGGTGCTTCAGATCTTGGCCGGAGCGGTGCGGTGAAGAGGGCGGGGGTCGACAGGCTTGTTCTTGGCCGGAGCGGTGCGGTGGAGAGGGCGGGGGTGAGGAGGGGAGAGCGGGATCGCAGTTGAGAGAGAGGGGGCGGGGTTAGAGAGAGAGGGGCCGGGGGTGAAGAGGGCGGGGCGCTTGATCTTGCCGGCGGTCACTACAAGAAAAGACAATTTCTGCGACACACCAGAGCATCGCCAAAAGTGATCATATTCATCGCGAAATATCTTTTACGACATTTCAAATTGCATCGCCAAGACGTCGCCAATTCCCCGTCTGAGAATACTTTCGGCGACGCATTCAAATTACGTCGCCAAAAGCTTAACCAACCGCGACGCAATAAGTGTCGCTGATTAAAAAAAAAAACGTCGCAAAAATGATCTCCTACGTCGCAAAAACAACTAACTTAAGCTTATATATAAAACATTTAGCGACACACCGTATGCATCGCCAAAAATAAAAATATTTGGCGACGTATATAATAGTGTCGCTAATAACTTCTAGCGAATAAATAATAGCGTCGCAGAATGCATACTTTATCGTCGCAAAATATATATTTTTAGTGATACAATAATTACGTCGTCGAATTTATTCAATGAGCTAATTGTATATATTATGCAATGCAATCGTCGCGTTGCGGAATATACGAATTCAAAGACGTAATGTTACATGCGTTGCCAATTTTTTTCTTGAAATCTTTATACACATGTATTCATCCACATACATTTCAATGAAAACAAATGTACACAAGTATTCATTTAAACTCATTTAATATCAAATCAAAATACTAAATTATTCTTCTAAGTACACATGTTTATCCACTCATTTCTATGAAGGATCAGTAATACAAAATCCGACATCCATAACATCAACTGAAGTACTACAAAAAAAAACTCATGTCTTTTATGATGATGCCGCATCTTTTCTGAAATGTCAAACATTGCCACAAACTTCTCTGAAATCTCCACTAGAAGTTTACCAAACCGTGCTACAAGCTTCTCTGTCCCTTAGCTTTGGTTAGTCCCAGTCCATGTCTCGTGCTCGGATCTGAAACTGCAAAGAACACAATGATGTTTTAGTTATTATGCATAACACAATAAAGATAAAAATTCTATACTAAAAATATTTTACAATTCCTACCAACGCTGCTGGCCTCGGTCGGTGGACTAGTTATATGTTTCTATAAAAATTTAATTTTTTTCTAGATAATACAGTAATTTCATTGCAGCAATTTATCACTCTTGGCAATAAGTACCCCATCCAATGGAAGGAGCAACAGAATATTGATTCTGGCGGTGTACACCCAATCAATGTAGCTGAAATTCGGAAAAATATGTACAATTTGTGTTTGTACCATCTCTTGTTGTTCCATTATCACACTCAAATAGGGGTATGCATCGGTCCAAACCAACCTATTTAGGCAAAACTCAAACCGATCCAACTTGGCCGGTTTTGAGGATTTTCAAACCGATTCAAACTTAAAATAATAATTGTTATCAAATCATTAGGCCTAAATTTGACTGTTAACTGATTTTGAGTCATCCTATAGTATTGCAATGGTTGCTCGGTTCGGTTTAGGTCGGTTTTGAATTTATATATCCGTCAACCGATCCAATCATATCGGTTTTTTATAACCCAATCCGATCCGATCCATTGAGTGTGTCAAAACCGATCAAAATTGGTCGGTTTGGTTTGGTTTGGTTTGGATCATGCACACATCTACACTCAAAAGCTATAAAATCCATGTGGATATTGAGATTATGAGCTTTGGAAATTGACTATTAAAGAATTTATTAATGTTTGTAGATAACTATTGTCGTCTTATAAGATGTGTGCATTACTTTTTTTTAAAGAACATGCTTGTCCTAGTTAGAGAGCCGCCTACGGTTTTTTGTGAGTCTGTGACGGTTCTTTGGTCACATTATGTGGTGACACAAGGGGTCTTATGGTTTTGGACTACGAATGCAAAAGGCTTTGGAACTATGAGTAATTTGTACTTATATTGAATTATTCTTTCTTTCTCTTTTTCGGAGAAAATTGAATTACGATTATACTGAAAATTATTCTTTCTTTCTTTCTCAACCGTTTATTGTTTATGGAAAGAATCATTCTGCTAAATCAAACTAAAACATCCATAGAAAGATTAAACAAAGTAGCTAAACAGATGCAGATAAAGTACCCGTGTGGTTTTTCTTCATATGAATTTCAGGAACAGTATATAAATATGCATCAACACTTTTAGAGGGACAATTTGACTTCCAACTATTGAAAATGTTTGAAAAAATTTGGATTGGAGAGAGAGCTACAATGCAACAAATTGAAGATTATCAGTATCAGCAATACAAACTATCAGATTGTCTGATGTGCTTGCCCAAGATTTATGGAAACTCACTATATACCAAACATGTCAATAATTAATTTCATTTAGTCTACCTGAAAACAATTTGATGGCACTGATAACATCCCCAATAAAAAACAGTGGAGACCCTTCAGAATCCAAGTTTCCTTTCATCCCAAGCAATTGGTCCTGTCCAGATTAAAACCAAAGATTGTTTAACTGCATTGGATGCTAAAAAAATAACTGCATAAACGAGAATAAACTCAAGGTGTTTTTTACCTGATTATCCTTACTTAAAAACATGGCATTCTCCATGATCTTCAAACATTTTAGGAGAAGAACCACGCTCTGCAAAGCCACTCTATCTTTTAAATCTGATACTGTGGGTGAGTTCTGTTTGAACCATCCCTGTAAAATTGATTGTATTAGTAGGGACACCAATATGTACTGGACTTCACATCAATGGGATGTCAAAGTGCTTTTCTACATGGAAATTTCAAGAAGAGGTATACAGGAAACACACTCCCTTGAAATATCTTTAGATTGAAATTGTTCAGAGGAAGGGATAAGTTTTGTGTCAGAAAAAATATGGTATACGTTTTCTATCTAAAATCAGGAAACTGTGATTAGTCAAGGATGTAAAGCTGCATGCAGGCATTGAAGTTTCCCTTCTAGCCATATCCATCATCAGAGTCTTCGCATCTACAAGTACATTCATTTCAAATGATGGCGATCTGTATATGGAGTCTGGCATATATAGTGATTCCAATGGGCTCTCAACGTTCCAATTCTCTTCTTCCAGCAATGAATTCCTGTAAAAAGTAAGCATATAAAATATGGATTAAAATAGCTTTGATCTTGATGAACAATAATTGTACTTTGCATTATAAATATTAGCAATTCAGACAAATTCTTAGGAACTGCAGGGGTGGTGCTTGTACACGTATATTTTATCAATCCAATCCATGTTCTTCTGCAGCTGGAAATCCGATGGACCATAAAATGAAGCTTCTGAAGTCCTTGCACCGCAGTCAACAGAAGGAGGCTCTTCATATGCACTGGGATTCGATCCTTCAGCCTCGCGGACTGAAAGCGCCTTGTTGATTTGAACATATGAACTTTGTCTATTGAAATCAAACTCATGTACAGTAGGATTTGTGGAAATATCAGGGTATTTGTTGTGTGATCCAAATTTTTCAGATCCAGTGAAACCCCAGTGCCACTGCATTGGTGAGGGACATATATCTTCTGCGCATGGGACCTCTACATCCTCTTGATCATGGGGAGAAATAAAATCACCACTTTCGTTCTTGAGATACCAGTCCATGTGCTAAACCTGAACAAGGAGCGAATGAAGTCACATGACCCATCTCATTCTAATTCCAACATAACCAACAACCACCTGACATCTATTGAATGCAGATTAAGAAGCATTTCACTCAATATTATAAAATCTTAGGTTACCAAAACTCCACCTTCATCGAATTGGTAACCGGTAGGGGGTCCTCTCTTTAACGTCCTCAGATGTTACGCTGATGGATTTATATAAAAAATTAAAAAAAAAAGGGAAGAGGATGAAGAAAAGCTAACCATATGAGACCATACTTCGGCTAACAAGCCATGTACCATCTCTTTGGATTGTGACTGCTTGTACTAGGCACATGGTGGATAATGAAGAACAGCAGCCCAGCCACGGGTGGGATAGCTTGGCAGTTGTGATCTTCACCGAGAAACAAGTGGTGACGCTTGCGTTAAACATACTGTTTCTGATAGAATGTAGTCCACAGAGAAACGAAGAAATAGAAGGGGTGCATCTATTGAAAGGTAAGTCCATCCATTAAGGAGTGGAGATATGGAGTGATCATACACGTTATAATATTAAAACTATTTGGAATAAAGACCCTGTGAGACATATCATGCTCTATACGCATCATAAAATAGCTTGTTGATTTTTCTTCCTTTAGCTTGAAAATTCTCTGTTGTCTACTCCACCAAAAAGATCCAAATTAAATGGCACAGTGCAAGATAAATCAAAAGTAGAAAAGCTCACCCATGGCCAGACCAAAAATTTGATTTGCTATAGTTCAATAACTACTGAGACTGAAAACTAAAGTACCCCCGACATTAAGCAAACTGAGAGCACCCCCTTTCATCTCACAAGAACATCTCCAATGCTATTTACCCCCCACTCTTATGTGTGTTTTATATCTAGCATATCGATCATATTCTTGAGGCAGTAAATATGTTAACCACCTCAAATTTCATCATTCAAGAGCCCAAGAGCCCTAAGAACCTTTGTCAGATTCTTGACTTTGTTTACATGGTTACAGCATGGCAGTCAGGGATGCACATTTAGGATTGAAGATGAAAGCAGTTATGATTTTCCCTAGACTTGTTTGATGTAGATCTCCTGATGAAATCCCATCGTATTTTATTTTTGGAATCTTTTATCTTTAAGGGAACAATCATACAACCACTTTATTAGGGAGCACATCTTCTGTAAATGTCACCCATGTAAGTTAATACTGACAAAACAAATTATTGAAACCTTCAGCTTGAGTTCCTACTTTTTTTTTTTTGCATTTGAGTTCCTACTAATTAAATCTTTTAAACTTCAAACACATCTAAGGATTCAATGTTCTCATTCTTTTCAATTGAACAAATGCATCTCATAATCCAACTTTGACAGCACATTTAAAGAGGATGGAAGAGTTGCAATCTTAAATTGCTGAGAGATAGCAGTATATTTAACTGTTGATGTATTTTTTTCTCTACATTTATATTTGGAGGACTTAGTGAGCCGTCCCTGACAAAGAGGCCAATTAAGCTGAAGGACTCTGAAAACCTGTGGATGAAAATACATTTTACTGTATTTTAAATTTTCTTTGCAATGCCACCGAACCAGTGGACACCGAACCTGGCCAAATATGCCCGCCTCGCTGCTCACCGTCGTCGGACCCCACCTCACCGACGGTGGCTGCCGTCGGGCTGGGGTGCGATGCACCAGTCGGCGATGGCTGCCGTCGGGGTGGGATGCAATGCACCAGCGGAGTCCCACCTCCTCACCGACGGTAGCTATCATTGGGGTGGGTAGTGATGCACGGTCAATGATGGCTATCGTCGGGGTGGGGTGCAATGCACCAGCCGGAGCCCCACCTCCCCTCTCCTCACTGGCAACGTAGATAGAAAGTCGAGTTGTGCCCGCCCACGGCAGGTTGCTTCATCAGAGGAAGGAAGGAGGTCGGTTGTGACGGGTGGCTGGTCATCATCGGCTGCCTAGTCGCCGGACTCTCGCCCGGCGACCATCACAGTAGCAACCACAAAAGGCAGGGGAAAAAAAACGGCTGGCCTCGCAGTTGGTTTAGGGGGGCCAGGTCATGTCCAACCTAGGTGGTCGAAACCACCCGCTGCCTGGCCGCCGCCGGCCAAGCCGTCGGCAACCATCGCAGCAAAAGCAAGGAAAACAGAGGGTTGTTGGTGGGGCCTGACTTGGTCGAGTTCGAGCCTTGCCGGCGGCACAACCGACAAGCACCTGGACGGTGGATATGGCCACTTGGAGAGTAAACCGCAGGGGGTCGCCTAGTCTCAACAGATCCAATGGAAAAAATAGGGAAAACTAAGGAGTGGCTGACCTGGTCGGTGGGGAGTCGTTGGCTCCGGCTGCGGCTCCTCCGGCCGGTTGCTCTCTGGCGCCGCGCGTGCAGAGCCCCACCACGAGAGAGAGATCGGGGGATGATGGGGGAGATCGGAGAGAGTGAGGAGTGATCGGTCTGGTTTAGGGCTTTGTTTATAGGGGGTTCGGGGGCTGCCGGATTTCGAGTAGATAGAGGGGGGATCGAAGAGGTGCGCGGGGCGGGGTTGCCGAGATGGAAGGGGCAAAGGATCGGAGCTGTCGGGGAGGGGATCGGGATCGGGATCGGGATCGGGATTTATGAGGAAAGGGGGAGAGGAGGGGTCGGCCGGTTGGGGGAGATGAGAGGGATCGGATCGGGCTTGAGATGGATAGGGATCCAAGAGAGATCGGGTGAGAGTGAGAGATCCGATAAGAGAGGAGAGAGAGATTTGAGAGAGAGAGAGAGGGAATCAGTTTGTTGGGTTAGGTTGGGCTGGGTTAGTGAGAAAAAGAGAGATAAAGAGAAAGGAAGGAAACGGTTGGGTTCGGATTTAGGATTTTAGGGATTGAGACTTGAGAGAGAGCTCTGATTTCAATCGGATGGTTGGGAATGAGAGGGTTTGAATGGCTTTGGTTGAAAGATTTGGTGATCAAATCGGGGATTAAAGGAAGATGGGGATCCAAGGGTCATAGTGGGATCTTAGAGATTTGACTTTTATTCACTCCAATTCAAGGCAGATATTGAGTTTTATTTCAAAAAAGATGCATGTGCTGTTGATTCAAAGACGTGAGGAATTGTTACGCCATCAATTATGGAAGATTGATTTTTTGAACATGAATAAAACTCAATTTTTTACTGCTAATCTCATTATGGAACCCTTATGATCTAGTACATTAGCCAATCTTCAAATTAATAATTTGATTTGATTTCTGGCTCTACTATAGGCTAATTTGATACCTAAGGCGGGGTTGGATCTACCTCCAATGAAGCTGATCTTTTCAAAAGGGATCTTTTTTTCTATCGCTTAATAGTTACCATACGTGATTCGCACTTGAACACGCGTCGTGCCGGGATACACCGACACACAACCTCATAAGTCTGATCATCTAGCTAATATAACAATCACCTTAAGTTAACAATTTAACACTGATCACCACGCACTATTACACACGTGCACACACTGTAGGACCACCACAACTGGCTTTGTTTCAGTCACCTCGCGACCCGGACCCAAGATCCACAGTCCGGTCCAACTAAAGTCCAGCCAACAGCATGCAATATCAAAATTTTATACAATAACCATAACAGGGGTTCACATTAATTATTCTAGCAATAATATAATAATAATAATAATAAAACTGGGTTGCCCTTAGCGAAACTAAGTTTGCAAGCTCCGGGTATTACCCCTGACCTAGACCCGCTAACTTCGTGTCTAGATCTATTTTAGTGAACTAATCCTGTCTAGACCCTAAACTCGTACCATACCCGTTTAAAAACATGTAGACCCAATAAGACGGTTGTGGGGTTTTAAATTCTTGCATTCTCCTAACGATTCTATGACGTATGAAAAATATCGCTATAAAAAATTAAGAATCTGCGCCGTCATAAACAATGTTTCCAAAAATAAGAAATTTTGCGATGCATAACTATGTCGACGATTGCAACTAGCAGCATACTTAGTGTCGTCGCTAAACCTTTTAATTTTTCGCGACTAAAATTATTTCGTCGCGAAAAGTAAACAATTTAGCGACATCTTATTGAGTCGCCAAATAGCTATTTATCGTCGTCAAAAAAGTCCCCTTATAGGCGTGAAATTTTTATTTTACGGAATGATTCTGCGACGCACGAACAGCATCGCTATAAAAAATTAAGAATCTGCGATGTCATAAACAGAAATTTCACGACGCACAATTACGTCACCAATTGCAACTAGCAGCGCAGTTAGTCCCGTCGTCAAAATTTTTAATTTTACGCGACATAATTTATTTTGTCGTTAAACATAAATAATTTAGCGACGTCTAACTGCGTCGCCAAATAGCCATTTATCATCGACATGATTTTGCGACGAATAAGATATTGCGTCGCGAAAAGGCATTCCAAAAAATAAGAAATTTTGCGACGCATAACTATGTCGCCGATTGCAACTAGCAGCATACTTAGTCTCGTCGCCAAAATTTTTAATTTTCCACGACATAATTTATTTTGTCGCTAAACGTAAATAATTTAGCGACGTCTAACTGCGTCGCCAAATAGCCATTTACCGTCGCCAAAAAACTTTATCCTCCTAGGCGCGAACTCAACTATGCTAGCAAACCTTTAGCGACACAATTTTGCGACGAATAAGATATAACGTCGCGAAAAGGCAACTTTTGACGACGGAAACGGATATGCGTCGCAGATAAGCGTCGCTAAAGGTGCAATTTCTTGTAGTGGGTGGAGAGGGCGGGGGTGAGGAGGAGGGGAGATCGAGATCGGGGTTAGAAAGAGAGGGGCCGGGGGTGAAGAGGGCGGGGCGCCTAATTGATCTTGCCGGCGGTGGAGAGGGCGAGGGTGAGGAGGAGGGAGGGCGAAGAGGGCGGGGCGCCTAATTGATCTTGCCGGCGGTGGAGAGGGCGGGGGTGAGGAGGAGGGAGGGCGAAATCGGGGTTAGAGAGAGAGGGGTCGGGGCTCAGTTTGGGGGTTAGAGAGAGAGGGGCCGGGGCTCAGTTTGGGGGTTAGAGAGAGAGGGTCAGCGGCAAGTTTCGACCGTCCGATGGAAGAGAATCGGACGGTCACTGAAATTTTTTTCCCGCCCGATTGTCAGCACCCGTGACCGATTGTCAGCACCCGTGACAGGATTTTCAGCCGCCCGGATTGTCAGCCGTCCGATTGTCTTCCATCGGACGGTCAGCGACACCGAAGATTCCGTCTGACAGCCCGTGACTGGATTGAGCGAATCTCGCCTCATTTTTTGACCGTCCGATAGAACCGAATCGGACGGTCAGGGGGCTGTCGCGGAAATTTGTTTACGGGACGTCCCGTAGGTGAGCCGAACCGTATATATATATATATATATATATATATATATATATATATATATATATATATATATATATATATATATATATATATATATATATATATATATATATATATATATATATATATATATATATATATATATATATATATATATATATATATATATATATATATATATATATATATATATATATATATATATACGGGTGTTAAAGTTACCCCTTTGATATAAAGATATACCTCCATAATATAGTCGGGGGGAGGGGGGGGGGTAAAACTTGGACTCCTCTCATAATCTATTATATGAATAAGTATTTCACAATAGTGGATCTACTCCTGGCTATGAAATTTTTTATATTTTTGACAAATATATATGGGTGTTAAAGTCACCTCCCGAATATTTAGTCGAGGGGATACACTTTGTCTCTTTTCATAATTTACTATATGAATAAGAATCCCACAATAGTGGGATTCTTCATAGTAATGAGACTTTATATTTTAGCCACACACATATGCATATTTTAAAGTCACCCATTTGACACATAGATGTGCCCCCCCATGATGTAGTTGGGGTATACTTGGACTTCTTTCATAATCTACAAGATGAATTAGGATCCCAAAATAATAAGATCCTTTATAGTTATGGGACTCTTTATATTTTTGCCACACACATACTGGTGTTAAGGTCACTCATTTGACACATAGATGTACCCCTTTATGATGTAGTTGGGTAGGGAGGGTATACTTTGACTCATCTCATAGACTACTATATTTATAAGGATTCCATAATAGTCGGACCTCTCCTACAGTATTAAAGTCATGGAGTACACTTTATACATCTATGTATAAAGTGTACTACAATATTGTAGGCATGGAATATACTTGGACTTCTTTCATAATCGTTTATCTGATTAAGGTTCCCACAATAATGGGATCCTTCCTAAACAAGGGATAATTTATATTTTCGCCACACACATTGGGAATTAAAGTCACCCATTTGACATATAGATGTTCCCCCCATTATGTAGTGGGAGTAGGGGTACACTTAGACTCATTTAATAATCTTCTACATGAATAAGGATTTAAAATAATAGAACCTCTCCTAGTTATTAGACTTTTTTATTTTGGCCATACACATACGGGTATTAAAGTCACCCTTTTGGCACATTGATATGCCCCCCATGAGGTAGTCAGGGGGATATACTTGGACTCCTCTAATAATCTGCTATATAAATAAGGATATCACAATAGTGGGACCCTCATATCTATCGAACTCTTTATATTTTGCCCATATATATATAACTGATAAAGTCACCCTTTGACTTATAGATGTACTCTCTATGATATTGTCGGGGGGGGGGGGTACACTTGGACTTCTCTCATAATCTGCGATATGAATAATGATCATGTAATAATGGAACCCTTTTTATCTGTGAGACTTTATATTTTGGCCACACACATGCGGGTGTTAAAGTAATCCCTTTGACACATAAATGTACCTCCCATGATGTAATTGGGGGCGGGATACACTTGAACTCCTTATAATATGCTATATGAAGAAGAATCACATAATAGTAGGACCATTTTTAGCTATGGGACTATATATATTTTTGGCCATATATATGTGAGTGTTAAAGTCACCCCTTTGATATATAGATGTAGCCCTTTCAATATAGTTGGAGGGGTATACTTGGACTCTTTATAATAGCTACATGAATGAGGATCTCACGATAGTGGGACCTATCCTAACTATGAGACTTTATATTTTACCCACATATATGTAGGTGTTAAAGTCATCTATTTATTTTGAGAAATCCCTCTCGGTGTTATAAGGGGGGGTGGTTCGGCCTTGATCCCTACCAGTTTATTAAAATAAAAAAATACAAGCTATACCTAAGAGGCACGAACACAGGATAAAATGAGTCGCCCAAACTATATAAAAAAAACAAGAGACTCTAAGTCTCAATACTTTGAAGCTCTCGATCTTTCTTTCTCATGAAACTGAGCTAGAAAAGAGTTCCCTCCTTCTTAATTGAGAAGCCAATGGTCCCAACTAAGCCAAGAATGGTGTTATCTTGCAATCTACTTAGAGGAAGGATATGCTCCTTATCTTGAGGAATTGACATTTGATCCTGGATATTTTAAAGGAGAGGATTTGATTTGTCTTGTCTGAAGTATTAAAGAGACGTGGATGAATTCAAGAAAACTAGAAGTGCAGAACTTCCTGAGCAGGATGATATCTGACGGGGTGGTCGGATGAGAGTGCTTGGTTCAAGGGCTTTAGATCTAGCTTGAAGAACTGTCCTAGTTTCAATTGAATCTACCCTAAGAGCTACAAGGTGAGGGCTATGACACCTAGCCAAAGGATTAAGAGAGCTAGATTACTCGATGTCCCGTACGAAGTTAGAGGAGGTCTTGCCTTGATTATCCAATACTTCCTCTATTGAAGCTCCATCAACCAAGGGGTTTCCCACATCAAGAACTGAAGTCCCAAGATTTGTCGGATCTTGGTTATTTATACAGTCTTCATCTGCAACATCACCCTGCTGCTGCTCTTCGAGACTCCCGTCCTCTGCTACCTTCGTAAAGCCGAATCTAGGTAAAGTATAGTACCTACTCTAGTGCTCTACAATATATTTAGTAATAGTATCCTCTCCATCCATAGAGTCTGCTACACCAGAAGTTAAAGCCTTCTCTTCGGCATCAGAATATCTTAGAGTCTCATGGAAAGTCACTATATCCCTTACCTCCATAGTGACATAACTCTCCTCTACGCTCGAAGGAATAGAACGGGGTGCACTCCCATCCTTAACCAGAAGATGAAGATTTGCATCAAGCGCTGCTCTCGGAACATTGGTAAAGTAGATCTTTGGCCCTGTATTCTGGACAACTTTCCCTTCTTTGCCCAAGACAACAAATTTAGAAGCAGATCTGAAAAGGGTAGCAAAACAATCATCCTTGAAGTCCCTTCCTCTCTTAGAATTTCCAATAAGGTGCCAGTTTGAATTAGATTTATTATATTAAAGTTATCTCTTCGATATATAGATGTTCCTCCATGATGTAGTTGGGGTAGGAGGGGTTCACTTCGACTCATCTCATAATCTACTATATTAATACGGATTACACAATAGTGGGACCTCTTATTGCTATATGACTCTTTATATTTTGACACATATATGCGGGTGTTAAAGTCACCCCTTTGACATATAGATATATTCTCATGATATAGTCAGGGGGGGGGGGAAGCTTGGACTCCTCTTATAATTTAATTTGCTATATGAATTAGGATCTGATAATAGTGGGACCCATCCTGGCTATGGGAATTTTTATAATTTGGACATACACATGCAGGTGTTAAAGTTACCACCCCAAGACATAGTCGGGGGGATACACTTGGACTCCTCTCATAATTTGCTACATAAATAAGGATCCCACAATAGTAGGACCTTTCCTAGATATGGGACTTTATATTTTAACCACACACATATACGGGTGCTAAAGTCACCCCTTTGATACATAGATTTACCCTCCATGATATAATAAGGGGTACACTTGAACTCATATTATAATCTGCTATATGAATAAGGATTCCATAATAGTAGGACCTCTTATAGCTATAGGACTCTTTATATTCTAGCCACACACATGCTGGTGTTAAAGTCACCCCTTTGGCATATAGATATACCCCTAATGATGTAGTCGGGTGGGAGGGGTACATTTAGATTTCTCTCATAAACTGCTATATTAATAAGAATCCTATAATAGTGGGACCTCTTCTAGCTATGGGTCACTTTTTTTTTGGTCACACAGATGCGAGTGTTAAAGTCATGTATTTTGACACATAGATGTACTCCCCCATATTATAGTCAGGAGGGGATTATACTTAGACTTCTATCATAATTTGCTATATGAATAAGGATTCCATAATAATGAGACCCCTCATAGTTATGGGACTTTTTATATTTTGGTCACACATATACGGGTGTTAAAGGTACCCCTTTTATATATAAATATACCTCCCATATTGAAGCTGGGAGGAAGGGGGGTACACTTAGACTTTTCTCATAATCTACTACATAAATAAGGATCCCATAATAGCGGGACCCTATATAGTTGTGAGATTTTTTATATTTTGGCCACATATATGGGTGTTAAACTCATATATTTGACACATAGCAATAGATGTACACCACTTGATATAATAGGGGGATACACTTGGACTCTTATCAGAATTTGATATGTAAATAAGGATCCAACGTAGTAGGACCCCACCTAGCTATGAGACTTTATATTTTGGCCACAGACATATAGGTATTAAAGTCATCCATTTGACATATAGATGTACCCATCTCGATTTAGTCGGGGGGTATACTTGGACATTCTCACAATCTGCTTCATGAATAAGGATCTTATAATAATGGAATACTTTCTAACTAAGATACTTTTTTTATTTTGGTTATACATATAGGGGTGTTAAAGTCATCCTTTTGTCACATAAATGTATCCCCAAGATATAGACGAAGAAGGGGGTATACTGGGAATACTCTTATAATCTACTACATGAATATGGAACCCACAATAGTGGGACCCCTCCTAGCTATAAGATTCTTTATATTTTGACACTTATATGTGGGTGTTAAAATTACCACTTTAACACATAGATATTTCCCCCATGATGAAGTCAGGAGGGGGAGAAGGGGGTGTATTTGAATTTCTCTTATAATCTGCTACATATATAAGGATCCCACAATAGTGAGACCCTCATAGCTATATAACTTTGTATATTTTGGATATATATATATATATATATATATATATATATATATATATATATATATATATATATATATATATATATATATATATATATATATATATATATATATATATATATATATATATATATATATATATATATATATATATATATATACAGGTGTTAAAGTCACCCTCTAAGATATAGTTGTGGGGATATACTTGGACTCCACTCATAATTTGTTATATTAATAAGGATCCCACAATAATGGGACCCATCATCGCTATGAGACTTTATATTTTAGCCTTACATATATACAGGTGTTAAAGTCACCCATTTGACATATAGATGTACCCCTCATAATATGGGGGGGTACTCTTGGATACCTCAAATAATTTGCTATATGAATAAAGATTCCATAATAGTAGGATCCTTTATAGCTATGAGACTCTTTGTATTTTCGCCACACACATGCTAGTGTTAATGACACCCCTTTGAGATATAGATGTACCCCTCCATGCTGTGGTCGAGCATGGGGGGGGATACTTGGACTCCTCTTATAAATTAATAAGGATCCTATAATAGTGGGACCCTTTCTAGCTATAAGACTCTTTATATTTTGGCCACACACAAAAAAATGTTAAAGTTACCCCTTTTGTACCAAAATATACCCCCATATTATAGTTGGGGGGGGTACATTTGGATTCCTTTTATAATATGCAAATAAATAAGGATCCCACAATAGTAGGACCTTCCTAGCTATTGAACTCTTTATATTTTGGCCACACATATACAGATATTAATGTCACTAGCTTTTTTGACATAAAGATGTACCTTCCCCAATAATATTGTAGAGGGGTGTACATTTAGACTCCTCTACTAATATACTATATTAAGAAAGTTTAAAAATAATACTCCTGCTCCTAGATATTAGATATTTTGGCTATATACATTCAGGTATTAAAGTCATATATTCGATATATAGTACCCATTAGGTAGTCGGGGAGGTACAATTAGACTCCTCTCATAAATTGCTATAAGAATAACTATCCTATAATAACAAAACCTCTCCTATCCATTAGACTCTGTATATTTTGGCTACATATATGAGAGTGATAAAATTACGCCTCTGATATATTGATGTACCCCCCATGATATAATCGAGTGGGGGGTATACTTGGACTATTCTTATAATCTACTATATAAATAATAATCATAATATATTAGTGGGACCTTTCCTTGTTATGAGATACTTTATATTTTGGTCATACATATGGGTGTTAAAGTCACCCCTTTGATATATAGATGCACCACGCAATAATATAGTTAAGGGGTACACATGGACTCCTTATAATCTGCTACATAAATAAGGAATCCATAGTGGGACCCTATCAAGTTATGAGATTATTTATATTTTAGTTACACATATGCGGATGTTTGACACATAGATGTACTGTACCCCCTTCGATGTAATCGGAGGAGGGGACGGGGCGGGGGGTACACTTGGATTCCTCTTACAATCTGCTATATTAATATAGTTCCCATAATAATGGGGCTCTTTCTAGCTATGTGACTATTTATATTTTAGCCATATATATTCAGGTGATAAAGATATCCCTTTGACATATAGATTTACCCCCTTCGATGTAGTTAGGGGGGTAAACTTAGATTTCTTTCATAATCAGCTATATGAATAAGGATCCCACAATAGTAGGACCCTTTCTAACTATGCGAATATTTATATTTTATCCACACACATATAGGTATTAAAATCACTCATTTGACACAGTTGTTCCCCCTCGATGTAGTCGGGGGGGAGGGGTATACTTGGATTCCTCTTATAATCTGCTATATGAATAAGGATCCCATAATAGTGGAACCCCTCCTAGCTATGCAACTCTTTATATATTTTGGCTATACATATATAAGTATTTAATTTACCCCTTTGACATATAGATGTACCCTCTCATGATGTTATTGGGGGGGTTATACTTTAACTCCTTATAATCTGCTACATAAATAAGGATCCCATAATAATAGGACTCTTTCTAGCTATGTGACTATTTATATTTTTGCCATACACATACGGATGTTAAAGTCATCCATTTGACAAATAATTATCTCCCCTCGATATTATTGGGGGGATATACTTAGACTCCTCTTGTAAACTCTACATGAATAAAGATCCCACAATAGTGGGACTCCTCCTAGCTATAGGACTCTTTATATTTTGGCCATACATATACGGGTGTTAAAGTCACCCCTTTGATACATTGATATACCTCTATAATATAGTGCGGGGGTTAAAACGTAAACTCCTATTATAATATTCTATATGAATAAGGATCACAGAATAGTAGGACTCCTCTTTGCTATAAGACTTTTATATTTTGGCCACACATATGTGAGTGTTAAAGTCATCCATTTGACACTTAGCACGAGACTCTAATGGATACTATATATCAAATGGATAACTTTAACACCCACATGTGTATAGCCAAAATATAAAAAGTCTTATAGCAAAGAGGAGACCCACTATTCTGTGATTCTTATTCATATAGAATATTATAAGAGGAGTCTAAGTATTACCCCCCAATATATCATAGAGGTACATTAATATATCAAAGGGGTAACTTTAACACTTGTATATGTATGGCTAAAATATAAAAAGTACTATAGCTAGGAGGGGTCCCACTATTGTGAGATCTTTATTCATGTAGAGTTTACAAGAGGAGTCTAATTATACCCCCCCCCCCCCCCCCCCCCCGATAATATTGAGGGGGGATATCTATTTATCAAAGGGATGACTTTAACATCGGCATATATGTGGTAAAAATATAAATAGTCCCATAGCTAGAAAAAGTCATATTATTATGAGATCCTTATTCATATAGCAGATTATAAGGAGTCCAAGTATAACCCCCCCAACAACATCATTGGAGGGTATATCTAAGTGTTAAAAGGGTGAATTAAACACTCGTTATATATATGGCCAAAATATAAAGAGTTACATAGCTAGGAGGGGTCCCTCTATTATAGGATCCTTATTTATATAGCAGATTATAAGAGGAATCCAAGTATACCCCTCCTTCCTGACTACATCGAGGGGGTACAACTATATGTCAAATGAGTGATTTTAATACCTACTTATGTGTGGCCAAAATATAAATAGTCTCATAGTTAGGAAGGGTCCCACTGTTATGGGATCCTTATTGATGTAGCTGATTATGAAAGAAACTTAAGTGTACCCCTCTAATTATATCGAGTAGGGTACATCTATGTGTCAAAGGGATTTCTTTATCACCCGAATATATATGACTAAAATATAAATAGTCACATAGCTAAAAGAAGTCCTATTATTATAGGAACCATATTAATATAGCAGATTATGAGAGGAATCCAAGTGTACCCCCCGCCCCGTCCCCTCTCCCGATTACATCGAGGGGGGTACATCTATGTATCAAAGGGGTGATGTTAACATCCACATATGTGTGACAAAAATATAAATTATCTCATAACTTGATAGGGTCCCACTATGGATTCCTCATTCATATAGCAGATTATAGGGAGTCTATGTGTACCCCCTAACTATATTATTGGTGGGTGCATCTATGTATCAAAGGGGTGACTTTAATACCCATATGTATAGCCAAAATATAAAGTGTCATAATAAGAAGAGGTCCCACTAATATATGATCATTATTTATATAGTAGATTATAAGAGGAGTCTAAGTATATTCCCCATTCGATTACATTATGGGGGGTACATCAATATATCAAAGGGGTGACTTTATCACTCTCATATGTGTAGCCAAAATATATAGAGTCTAATAGATAGGAGAGGTTTCATTATTATGGGATCCTTATTCTTGTAGTAGTTAATGAGAGGAGTCCAAATGTACCTCCCCGACTACCTAATGGGTACTATATATCGAATGGATGACTTTAATACCTGCATGTATATAGCTAAAATATCTAATATCTAGGAGGAATAGTACTATTTTCAATTTTTCTTAATATAGTATATTATTAAAGGAGTCTAAATGTACATTCCTCCATAATATTATTGTGGAAGGTATATATTTATGTCAAAAAGGTGACTTTAATATTCGTATGTGTGTGGTCAAAATATAAAAAGTCAAATAGCTAGGAGAGGTCCTCCTATTGGGGGATCCTTATTTATTTGTATATTATAAAGGGAGTCCAAATGTACCCCCCCCCCCCGACTATAATATGGGGGTACATCTTTGTACAAAAGGGGTGACTTTAATATCTGTTTGTGTGTGGCCAAAATATAAAGAGTCTCATAGCTAGAAAGGGTCCCACTATTATGGGATCCCTATTAGTTTATAAGAGGAGTCCAAGTATACCCCCCCTCCCCCCGGCTCGACCACATCATGGAGGGGTACATCTATATATCAAAGGGGTAACTTTAACACTAGCATGTATGTGGTGAAAATACAAAGAGTCTCATAGCTATAAAGGATCCTACTATTGTGGAATCCTTATTTATATAGCAGATTATTTGAGGTGTCCAAGTGTACCCCCCTAATATTATGTGAGGTATATCTATATGTCAAAGGGGTAATTTTAACACTTGTATATATGTAAGACTAAAATATAAAGTCCCATAGGTCCTTATTAATGTAACAAATTATAAGAGGAGTCCAAGTGTATCCCCACAGCTATATCTTAGAGGGTGACTTTAACACCCGCATATGTATATCCAAAATATAAAAAGTTATATAGCTAGGAGGGTCTCACTATTGTGGGATCCTTATATATGTAACAGATTATGAGAGAAGTTAAAATATAGCCCCTTCCCCTCTCCCGACTTCATCATGGGGGGAATATCTATGTGTTAAAGTGGTGATTTTAACACCCACATATAAGTATCAAAATCTAAAGAGTCTCATAGCTAGGAGGGGTCCTACTATTGTGGGTTTCTTATTCATGTAGTAAATTATGAGAAAGTTCAAATGTACCCCCTTTTCCCGACTACATCATGGGGATACATTAATGTGACAAAAGGATGACTTTAACACCTCCATATGTATAGCCAAAATAAAAAAAGTATCTTAGTTAGGAAGTATTCCACTATTATAAGATCCTTATTCATGAAGCAGATTGTGAGAGTATCTAAGTATACCCCCTAACTAAATCAAGACAGGTATATCTATATGTCAAAGGGGTGACTTTAACACCCATATATCTATGGCCAAAATATAAAGTTTCATAGCTAGGAAGGGTCTTACTACTTTGGATCCTTTTTTATATATTAAATTCTGATAAGAATCCAAGTGTACCCCCCTAATATATCAAGGGGTGTACATCTATTGCTATGTATATAATATATGAGTTTAACACCCATATATATGGCCAAAATATAAAAATTCTCACAGCTATATAGGGTCCCGCTATTATGGGATCCTTATTTATGTAGCAGATTATGAGAGAAGTCTACGTGTACCCCCTTCCTCCCGGCCTCAATATGGAGGGTACATTTATATATAAAAGGGGTATTTTTAACACCCGTATATGTATGATCAAAATATAAAAAGTCCCATAACTATGAAGGGTCTCACTATTGTGGAATCCTTATTCATGTAGCATATAGTGATAGAAGTCTAAGTATAATCCCCTCCTGACTATATTATGGGGGGAGTACATCTATGTATCAAAATATATGACTTTAACACCTGCATTTGTGTGACCAAAAAAATAGTGACCCATAGCTATGAGGGGTCCCACTATTATAGGATCCTTATTCATATATAAGTATATGAGAGAAATCTAAGTGTACCCTCCCTGCCTGACTACCTCATTGGGGGGTATATCTATGTGCCAAAGGGGTGACTTTTAACACCAGCATGTATGTGGCTAGAATATAAAGAGTCCTATAGCTATAAGAGGTCCTACTATTATGGGATCCTTATTCATATAGTAGATTATGATATGAGTTCAAGTGTACCCCCCACTATATCATGGAGGGTACATCTATGTATCAAAGGGGTGACTTTAGCACCCGTATGCGTTTATGGCTAAAATATAAAGTTTTATATTTAAGAAAGGTCCCACTATTGTGGGATCCTTATTTATGTTGAGAATTATGAGAGGAGTCCAAGTGTATTCCCCCGACTATGTCTTGGCGTAGTGACTTTAACACCTACATGTGTGTATCCAAATTATAAAAATTCTCATAGCCAGGATGGGTCCGACTATTATCGGATCCTTATTCATATAGCAAATTATAAGAGGAGTCCAAGCTTTCCCCCTCCCTTCCATCCTCTGACTATATCATAGGGGTATCTATATGTCTAAGGGGTGACTTTAACACCCATATATATGTGTTAAAATATAAAGAGGAAGTACTGGATGATCGAGGCAAGACCTCCTCTAACTTCGTACGGGCTATCGAGTAATCTAGCTCTCTTGATCCGTTGACTAGGTATCATAGCCCTCACCTTGTAGTTCTTGGGGCAGATTCAATTAAAACTAGGGCAGTTTTTCAAGCTAGATCTAAAGCCCTTGAACCAAGTACTCTTATCCGACCACCCCGTCAGAGATCATCCTGCTCAGGAGGTTCGGCACTTCCAGTTTCTTGAATTCATCTACGTCTCTTCAATACTTGGGACAAGACAAATCAAATCCTCTCCTTTAAAATATCCAGGATCAAATATCAATTCCTCAAGTTGAGGAGTAGATCCTTCCTCTAAGTAGATTGCAAGACAACACCATTCTTGGTTTAGTTAGGACCATTAGCTTCTCTATTAAGAAGGAGTGAACTCTTTTCTAGCTCATATTCATGAGAAGGAAAGATTGAGAACTTCAAAGTATTGAGACTTAGAGTCTCTTATTTATTTATTTATTTATTTATTTATAGTTTGGGTTATTCATTTTATCCTATGTTCGATGCCTCTTAGACATAGCTTGTATTTTTTATTTTAATAAACTGGTAGGGATCAAGGCCGAACAACCCCCCTTATTACATCGAGAGGGATTTCTCAAAATAAATAGGTGACTTTAATACCTATATATATGTGGGCAAAATATAAAGTCTCGTAATTAGGATAGGTCCCACTATCGTAAGATCCTTATTCAGGTAGCAATTATAAAGAGTCCAAGTATACCCCTCAAACTATATTGAGGGGGTTACATCTATGTGTCAAAGGGGTAACTTTAACACTCATATATATGTGGCCAAAATATATATAGTCTCATAGCTAGAAATGGTCCTACTATTGTGGGATTCTTCTTCATGTAGCAGATTATAAGGAGTTCAACTGTACCCCGCCCCCAACTACATCATGGGGGGGTACATTTATATGTCAAAGGGATTACTTTAACACCCACATGTGTGTGGCCAAAATATAAAGTCTCACAGATAAGAAGGGTTCCAATATTTTATGATCATTATTTATATCGCAGATTATAAGAGAAGTCCAAGTGTACCCCCTCCCCCCCCGACTATATCATAGGGGGTATATCTATATGTCAAAGGGATGACTTTATCACCTATATGTATATGGCCAAAATAGAAAAAGTCCGATAGATATGAGGGTCCCACTATTATGATATCTTTATTTATATGGCAGATTATCAGAGGAGTCCAAGTATTTCCCCCCGACTACCTCATGGGTGGCACATCAATGTGCCAAAAGGGTGACTTTAACATCCGTATGTGTATGGCCAAAATAAAAAAGTCTCATAACTAGGAGGGGTCCTATTATTTTAAATCCTTATTCATATATAAGATTATTAAATGAGTGTAAGTGTATCCCTACTCCCACTACATAATGAGAGGAACATCTATATGTTAAATGGATGACTTCAATACCCAATATATGTGGCAAAAATATAAATAGTCCCTTATCCAGGAGGGGTCCTATTATTGTGGGAACCTTAATCAGATAGAAGATTATAAAAGAAGTCCAAGTATATTCCACGACTACAATATTGGAGTACACTTTATACATAGATGTATAAAGTGTACTCCACGACTTCAATACTGTAGGAGAGGTCCGACTATTATGGGATCCTTATATATGTAGTAGGCTATGAGATGAGTCCAAGTATACCCTCCCTACCCAAATATATCATAAAAGGGTACATCTGTGTATCAAATAAGTGACCTTAACACCAGTATGTATGTGGCAAAAATATAAAGAGTCCTATAGCTATAAAGGGTCTTATTATTTTGGGATCCTAATTCATGTCGCAGATTATGAGGGAAGTCCAAGTATACCCCCACTACATCATAGGGGGCACATCTATGTGTCAAAGGGGTGATTTTAAAACATACATGTGTGTGTGGCTAAAATATAAAGTCTCATTGCTAGGAGGGATCCCACTATTGTGGGATCCTTATTCATATAGCAAATTAAGAAAAGAGACCAAGTGTATCCCCTCGACTAAATATTCGGGAGGTGACTTTAACACCCACATATATTTATAAAAAATATAAAAAGTTTTATAGCCAGGAGGGGTCCCACTATTGTGAGATACATATTCATATAGTAGATTATGAGAGGAGTCCAAGTGTACCCCCCCGACTATATTATGGAGCTACATCTATATGTCAAAGGGGTAACTTTAATACCCGTATATGTGTGTCAACTTATAAAGAGTCTCATTGTTAAAAATGGTCCCACTATTATTGGTTCCTTATTCATGTAGATGATTATGAGAGGAGTCTAAGTGTACCCCCCTCAGACTATAACATGGGGGGTACATCTATATATAAAAGGGATGACTTTAACACCCGTATATATGAGACCAAAAAATAAAGAGTCATATAGCTATAAAGGGTCTTACTATTGTGGGATCCATATTTATATAGCAGATTATTAGAGTATAAGTATACCCCCCTCTTGACTATAATATGGGGAGTGCATCTATGTGTCAAATGGGTGAATTTAACACCCGCACGCATATATGTGGCCAAAATATAAAGTGTCCGATAGCTAGGAATCCGACCATTATGAGACCAATATTCATATAGCCGATTATAAGAGAAGTCCAAGTATACTCCTCTGAATAAATCGAGGGGGGTACATCAATATATCAAAAGGGTGACATTAATACCCATATATATATGGCCAAAATATAGTCCCATAGCTAGGAGGTCCCAGTATTTTGGATCCTTCTTCATGTAGCAGATAGAGGAGTCCAAGTATACCCTTACCCCCTAACTATATCATGGAGGTACATCTATCGGTCAAAGGGGTGGCTTTAACATTTATATATATGTGGCCGAAATATAAAGAGTATTATAGCTTGGAGGCCAGGGGTACTATTATTATGATATCCTTATTCATATAGCAGATTATAAGATGAGTCTAAGTGTTTCCCCTAACTACAACATGGGGGGTATATCTATGTTGAAAATGGGTGATTTTAATACCTGCTGTGGGTGCAAAAATTGTACCAGATCGGATCAGAGCGGCATGGGCCCGCGCAACGGCCCAAGTGGGTAAGCCCGCCCGGTCTCATGGGCCCACTCTACGGGGCTTGCAGATCAAGCCCTCTCCCTTATTGGGCCCGAACAACGGCCCAATAAGGGCTCAGTAAGGAGGCCTAGAACCAGTGCCACGTCATCATCGCCATATCATCACTGCCATATCAGGCACGTGCCTACGCTATAAAAGGACCCCCAAGGTATTCAGAGGATGGGTTGGTCATTCGATCAGACGAAGAGGGATTCCAGATCCAGAGCCAGAGCCCTTCATTCTTCCTCTTGAACTCTTCTAATTGCTCCGTGCAAACACATTGTAAGAAGCTTCTCTCGGCCTGTTGAGAGAACGCTCAACCCTCCATATTCATATTATAGTGAAGATCAGGTGGCACCTCTCGCCCGGAGACGTAGATCGTAAGACCGAACTTCGACAACAACTCCATGTGTCATCTCTTTTCTTCTCAACTTTCTAATCTCTAACTCTACAAACAATCCAATTCAATCAAGGCGGCTCGAAAATTTCCCCCCATAATCTTTGGCGCCTTCTGTGGGATATCGATAGAGGTCTTACCCATACCTCTACCGACTCCTATTCAACTTGTTGTGACAAGCCACAAGTCCTCCTCCAAATCAACCTCAATGCCTTCATCACGCCGACATCAACACGCTCGATGGTGAAGGCCAGCACCAACCCACCAAAGGCGGGTGCTGAACGAACAAATGATATGCTGATCGAAGAAAAACAAGAAGTCTCGGTTGCAACCAACCGAAGAAATGTTCGGGAGCGGCTAGGGCTGCAAAGTAGCCATCCAGAAGGGCACAGCGATCGACGAGACCCGTCATCCCCAAGGCGTCAGTCTGGCAAAGAACACGCTATTCAAGGGAGCAAGCCTTAGGCTACATACGAGATCTTGGCTGCTGACTTCCAGCTGCTAAATCTCCTTAAGAAGAATGCGGCCCTCGAACAAGAAAGAGACTCCTTGAAGAAGGCAGCTGAGAGGGTGGGGGTTATGATCCTCAACTCTCCTGCTGCGACTGAAGGCCCACTGAAGACTCGCCCAACTGCGAGTTATCACCTCGAAGAACCAAGGAGGGTTCATGCCGAAAAGCGTCAAACATCCATGCAAGCACCTAAACAAACGGTGTGGGATCATCTTAACATCGATGGCGCTCCAAGCCACCGTCAAGAGAGGTCGCCTGAATCAACGGGGTCCACTGGACGCCCTATTCACTTGCATGCAAAAATGTCAGATGCCCGTGAGCTACTCAACCGACAAAGGCAAACCACCGATATAGGACGCCGCCATCAAGATCGCAGGCTATTAATCGCCTCAGCGGGGCCTCTTCATCCTGAGGTGCTCGCAACCCCTTTCCCTGTAGGTTGGCGAATACCAAGTCTGCCCAAGTTCAACTGCATCAAGAGAGACCCAGCTCTCCACATCCTAGCCTACAAGCAGGCCCTAATGCCATACGAGTATGAGAACCATATTCTTTGCCGTATGTTTGTGGGAAGCCTCGAGGGGCCTTCCCTCGATTGGTACCACACATTGCCCATCGGTGCGGTGGCTACTTTCGAAGAACTGGCGGAACTCTTCATGGATCATTATCGGCTTAACCTAAAGCCAGAAAAGAAGCTGGATATTCTTTACCGGCTAAAGATGGGCTCCGATGAATCCCTGAGGAGCTTCACAACCAGGTTTCGCAATGAGCATTCTGAGCTCACTGGTCGGTCCCATAATGAGGAGGTCATCATGCTGGCATTCCAGAATGCTATCCGGCCAGAGCTCCACGTCTACACCGACTTCATCCGGTATCCCCCCAGTACCTTAGAGGCAATATTCAAGCGCGTACAGCGGGAGATAGAGGTGGAAGACAATCAACAGGCCAGAAGACTACGCGAGCCCCACGAGTCTCGTGACTCCCGATATAAGAAAGATGATGAAGCTCTGAATGAAGCACACTACAAGAAGTCTGCCCATGCCGCGTCTGACCAAAAGGTACAGGCCAAAAGGTACAATAAAGATCTGAAGGCCCCTCCAGTAGAAAAGAGATGAACTCCAAGGGAGCAAAGGGTGTTCACTGAGCTGAACACCTCTATTGAAGACATCTTTGCCTACTTGCAGAACGAGCCCTTTTGCAAGTGGCCACAGCCTCTCCCTCCAAATTCTGACCAGGCGGGAGATACGACAGCCTATTGTGAGTTCCATCGCAGCCATGGCCACCCAACCTCTACATGTTAGAAGCTAAAGCATCACATCGAAGACCTGATCCAAGAAGGGCAGCTCGATGGCTACCTCGCTAATAAGGAACCAGGTCGAGAGAAGGAAAGGTGGTAGCAGTGGAGAAAGAAAGTCAACGTAATACGTAGATGCATAATCATAACGTCCGTTGGGCGGCCTCTGAAAAAGTGTAACAGCAACTTTGTTTTATCAATAAAGTGTCTTTTTTTTCTTCAAAATCAAATCTCTCAAAGTTCGATTCCACTATATTAAGGCAAAAAAAAAGGCTCCTGGCAACCCAGGTCAACCGAAGACCTTCGATTCCACCCATTCAAGTCGGAAGCTCAAAGGTAATTCGGCTACGCCCTCTCCTGGCTAAAGTTCGATAAAAAGGCTCCTGGTAACCCAGGTCAACTAAAGACCTTCGATTCCGCCCGTTCAAGTCGGAAGCTCGAAGGCAATTCGGCTACGCCCTTTCAAGGTGAAAGTCCGATAAAAAGGCTCCTAACAACCCAGGTCAACCAAAGACCTTCGATTCCGCCCGTTCAAGTTGAAAGCTCGAAGGCAATTCGGCTACACCCTCTCGACGCTAAAGTCCGATAAAAATACTCCTGGCAACCCAGGTCAACCAAAGACCTTCGATTCCACCCGTTCAAGTCGGAAGCTCGAAGGCAATTCGGCTACGCCCTTTGAAGGCGAAAGTCCGATAAAAAGGCTCCTGGCAACCCAGGTCGACTAAAGACCTTCGATTCCACCCATTCAAGTTGAAAGCTCAAAGGCAATTTGGCTACGCCCTCTCGAGGCTAAAGTCCGATAAACAGGCTCCTGGCAACCCAGGTCAACCAAAGACCTTCGATTCCGCCCGTTCAAGTTGGAAGCTCGAAGGCAATTCGACTACGCCCTCTCAGGGCTAAAGTCTGATAAAAAGGCTCCTGGCAACCCAGGTCAACCAAAGACCTTCGATTCCGTCCGTTCAAGTCGAAAGCTCGAAGGTAATTCGACTATGCCCTTTCAAGGCGCAAGTCCGATAAAAATGCTCCTGACAATCCAGGTCAAGCTAAGCTATCAACTATACTCATCCGAGGTGATGAGAATAAGTCCAAGGCAGGCGTCACCGCTTTGACATGCACCAAGTCCAAGGAGACATCCTTGGCACTCAAAGACAAAGTCCGAGGCGACCAACGCCTTGGCACTCAACAAGCACAAGGACCAGCCCTTGGCACTCGAAGACATAGTTTGAGGTGACCAATGCCTCGGTAATCTATAAGCCCAAGGTCCTGCCCTTGGTACTCAAAGACATAGTCCGAGGCGACCGATACCTTAACACTCTACAAACCCAAGGCCCTACCCTTGACATATAAAGACAAAGTCCGAGACGTCATCACCGATATATTGGCATTCGATTAAAAGTCCTAGTTTAGTCTTGTCACTCAGGTCCAAGCATCAGACTGTCACTGGCCATCACCTTATCCCGACGACTGACGGTTCCAAACCGGTTAGGGGGTGGTCGGTCTAACTCTGTCAGCGTGTCTCCATACTGGTGCAGCCGACGGTGGGTTCCTCACGATCTTCATTTGCAAAAGGCCTTAACGGCCCGAGCTCACCATCAAAGCCACTATCTGAATCCTCAATATGTGGCATAGGAGGGGCACATACAATCTCCTTCATTCCTAGATAGCGCTTTCCCAACACAGCGGGTCCCCGGACGGTTTTCATCATGAAAAGGGTGGCCTACAATGGGTGAACAAGCGATAAGTAAAGAGTAGTGTGGGTAAAAATCCATCGAAACACGAGATAAAATGGTACTTCCTTGATCCTGGCCAAGTCAACACCCTCACATGACCGTAGTACCTAGCGAATACAGTAACCAGGTATGGTAGTACATTGGGTGAAGACTGGCTGGCCATCACGCGGTGTCATCCTAGATTATCTCTAAGAAGCCCCCTCAGGTATAGCGTTATCCCTCACCGACAACCCTGCGTACCAGTGTTTTAGGAATATGACCGAAAAAGTGTCGGTTTCAGATGGGGCTAAAATTCAAAAAATATACTATTTTCAACACCGACACTTTTTGGCCTCTTCTTGCAGCCCTAATAACGGGGGGTTGGCATCAACAAGCAGCCCCCCCTCGGTTTCGCAAAAAAATCGAGTGGGAAGGAGGTGACGGCATACCATAAGTAGCACAACCCTCGGTTTCGTCAGAAAACCGAGTGGGGAGGGGGTGACGGCACACCATCAGCAGCACACCCCTCGGTTTTGTCAGAAAACCGAGAGGGGGTGTGTGCCAGCATCAACAAGCAGTCCCCCCTCGGTTTCGCATAAAAACCAAGTAGGGAGGGTATGACGGCATCAACAAGCAGCCCCCCCTCGGTTTCACAAAAAAAAAAAAACCGAGAGGGGAGCGGGTGTTGGCATCAGCTATAACCACCCCTCGGTTTTGTCAGAAAACCGAGAGGGGGTGTGTGTCGTCATCAACAAGCAGCCCCCCCTCGGTTTCTTACAAAAACTGAGTAGGGAGGGTGTGACGGCACACCGTCAGCAGCACACCCCTCGGTTTCATCAGAAAACCGAGAGGGGGTGTGTGTCGGCATCAACAAGCAGCCCCCCCTCGGTTTCGCACAAAAACCAAGTAAGGGGGGGTGTGACGGCACCCTCTCAAAACCGAGACTTTTTGGCTCGCACCCAAAAGGATCTCGGCGTCGGCAGAAGGCAAAGGAGTCTTGGTGTCCTCTCGGTCGGAAAACGTACTGAGTTTTCGGAAACGCCCCCTCGTAAAACCGAGACTTTTTGGCTCGCACCAAAAGGGTCTCGGCGTTGGCAGAAAAAAGAGGGGTCTCAGCATCCTCTCGGTCGGGAAACGTACTGAGTCTTCGGAAATGCCCCCTCGCAAAATCGAGACTTTTTGGCTCGCACCAAAAGGGTCTCGGCGTCAGCAGAAGGAAGAGGGGTCTCAGTGTCCTCTCGGTCGGGAAACGAACTGAGTTTTCGGAAATGCCCCCTCGCAAAACCGAGACTTTTTGGCTCGTACCAAAAGGGTCTCGGCGTCGGCAGAAAGCAAAGGAGTGTCGGTGTCCTCTCGGTCGGGAAACGTACTGAGTTTTCGGAAATGCCCCCTCGCAAAACTGAGACTTTTTGGCTCGCACCAAAAGGGTCTCGGCATCGGCAGAAGGAAGAGGGGTCTCGGCGTCCTCTTGGTCGGGAAACGAACTGAGTCTTCGGAAACGCCCCCTCGCAAAACCGAGACCTTTTGGCTCGCACCAAAAAGGGTCTCGGCGTCGGCAGAAGGCAAAGGAGTCTCGGTGTCCTTTCGGTCGGGAAACATACTGAGTTTTCAGAAACGCCCCCTCGCAAAACCGAGACTTTTTGGCTCGCACCAAAAGGGTCTCGGCATTGGCAGAAGGAAGAGGGTTCTCGGCGTCCTCTCGGTCAGGAAATGTACTGAGTCTTCGGAAACGCCCCCTCGCAAAACTGAGACTTTTTGGCTCGCACCAAAAGTGTCTCGGCGTCGTCAGAAGGAAGAGGGGTCTCGGCGTCCTCTCGGTCGGGAAACGTACTGAGTTTTCAGAAATGCCCCCTCGCAAAACCGAGACTTTTTGGCTCGCACCAAAAGAGTCTCGGCGTTGGTAGAAGGAAAAGGGGTCTCGGCGTCCTCTTGGTCAGGAAACATACTAATTTCTCGGGAACACCCACATATAAAACCGAGACCTTTTTGGCTCGCACCATAAGGCGTTTGCACCATGGAATCCCAACCGACCCAGGGGGTCCTGACCCGACTGGGAGGGGGTAACTGTGGGTGCAAAAATTATACCAGACCGGATTAGAGCGGCATGGGCCCGCACAACGGCCCAAGTGGGTAAGCCCGCCCGGACTCATGGGCCCACTCTACGGGGCTTGCAGATCAAGCCCTCTCCCTTATTAGGCCCGAACAACGGCCCAATAAGGGCCCAGCAAAGAGGCCTAGAACCAGTGCCACGTCATCATCGCCACGTCATCACTGCCATATCGGGCACGTGCCTACGCTATAAAAGGAACCCCAAGGTATTCAGAGGATGGGTTGGTCATTCGATCAAACAAAGAGGGATTCCAGATCCAGAGCCAGAGCCCTCTATTCTTCCTCTTGAACTCTTCTAATTGCTCCGTTCAAACACATTGTAAGAAGCTTCTCTCGGCCTGTTGAGAGAACGCTCAACCCTCTATATTCATATTATAGTGAAGATCAGGTGGCACCTCTCGCCCGGAGACGTAGGTCGTAAGACCGAACTTCGACAACAACTCCATGTGTCATCTCTCTTCTTCTCAACTTTCTAATCTCTAACTCTACAAACAATCCAATTCAATCAAGGCTGTGGGGCGGGATTCTCGATCAAGGCAGCTCGGAAATTTCCCCCCACACCTGCATGTATGTATCCAAAATATAAAGAGTCATATAGCCAGGAGAGGTGCCACTTTTATGGAATCTTTATTTATTTAATAGATTAAAATAAAAGTCCAATTGTACCCCATTCCTCGACTATATTATGGGGGTACATTTATGTGCCAAAAGTATGACTTTAACAGCCGAATATATGTTGCCAAAATATAAAGAGTCTCATATATA
>OX393554.1:33994203-34008983 GCA_947650365.1 Chamaelirium japonicum
TAACTTTATCACTCGTATATGTGTAACAAAAATATAAATAGTTTGATAGAGAGAAAGGGCCAACTATTATAGCATTCTTATTCATGTAGCTGATTATAATAGGAGTCCAAGTATACCCCCCCTGAATAACTCATGGTCATATATCTATATGTCAAAGAGGTAACTTTAACACTCATATGTATGTGACCAAAATATAAAAAGTTATATTGCTAGGACATGTCCCATTATTATGGGATCCTTATTCATATAGCAGAATAAAATAGGAGTCCAAGTGTTCCCCCCAACTACAACATAGGGCGTACATCTATATAAAACAGGGGTGATTTTTATATTCACATAGGTATGGCAAAAATCTAAATACTCTCATATCTAGGAGGGGCCCTACTATTATAGAATCCTTATTCATGTAATAGATTATGAGAGAAGTCCAAGTGTAACACCCCCTTCCCCGACTGTATTACGAGGGGTACATCTATGTATCAAATATGTGACTTAAACACACGCATATGTGTGGCCAAATTATAAAGTATCCTATAGTTAGAAGTGATACTACTATTATATGATCTTAGTTATGAAGTAGTTTATGAAAGTAGTCAAAGATGACTTTAACACTAGTATAAGTGTCACCAAAATATAAAGAGTCTCATAGCTATAAAGTGTCTCACTATTATGAGATTCTTATTCATGAGCAGATTATAAGTGGAGTGTAAGTGTACCCCCCCCTTTACCTTGACTATGTCATGAAGGGGTATATTTATATATCAAAGGGGTGATTTTAACACCTGCATGTATATATGGCTAAAATATAACGTCTTATAGCTAGGAGGGGTCCCACTATTATGAGAGCCTTATTCATATAGCAAATTATGAGAGTAGTCCGAGTGTAACCCCTAGATTATATTTTGAAGGGGTGACTTTAACACCTATATATTTATCCAAAATATAAAAAATCTCATATCTAGAACGGGTCCCACTATTATGGGATCCGTATTCATATAACGGATTATTAAGAGGATTCCAAGTGTCTATGTGTCAAAAATATATATATATAAAATGGCTAACTTTAACACTCGCATATCTGTGTTAAAAATATAAATAGTCACATATCATGGAGGGGTCTCACTATTATGTGATCCATATTCATATAGTAGATTATAAGATGAGTTCAACTATACCCCTCCCTTTTTCGACTATTTATAAGGGGTACAACTATGTGTCCAAGGGATGACTTTAACATCCTTACATATATGGCCAATATAAATAGTCACATAGCTAGAAGAGTCCCATTTTGGTGTGATCCTTATTTATATAGCAGATTATAAGAGGAGTCCAAGTGTACCCCTTCCATCGCCCCTTGATAACATTGAGGGATTTATATCTATATATCAATGGGTTAACTTTAACAGTCGCATACCTGTAGCCAAAATAAAAATAGTCACATAGCTAGAAGGATTCCCACTATTATAAGATCCTTATTCATGTAGCAGAATATAAGGAGTGAGAAGTCTAGGTGTACCCCCCTATTATAGCTCGTGCGTCCTGAGCGTAGATTTTCTTTATTAATATTAATAAATATGACTTTGGTTATTCTTTAATTAGAATACTTCTTTGGTATATATAATCCACATATAATAAGGACCCTAGGGAACACAGTAGACCACTGAGGTGCATAGCTTTCGTGATATTGGTTTGTTTCACTAGAAATAAGTTATTTTGGCATCACAATCTCAAGAGTCTTCGCTACTAGCTATTGGCTATTGGATCTTGGTTATCACATATACCTCCTTTGACTATATTATGGGGCATATATCTATATGTTTAAAGGGTGACTTTGAATCTCGCATGTGTGTCGCCAAAATATAAAGAGTCCAATAGCAAGAAGAGATCCCACTATTTATGGGATCCTTATTTATGTAGTAGATTATGAGAGGAGTCCAAGTGTACCATACCTCCCCCCGACTACTTTGAGGAGGTTCATCTATATATCAAAGGGGTAACTTCAACACCCGTATGTGTATACCCAATATATAAAGACCCATAGCTAGAAAAGGTCCCACTATTATGGGATCCTTATTCATATAGCAAATTATAAGTCCAAGTATACCCTCCCCAAAAAATATCAAGGGGATACATCTATGTACCAAAGATGTGACTTTAACACACGCATATGTGTGGCCAAAATATAAAGATTCTTCTAGCTATAAGAGGTCCCACTATTATAGGATCCTTATTCATATAGTAGATTATACGAGGAGTCCAAGTGTACCCCCCCTCCCCGAATACCTCAAAGGGGAAAGATATATGTGTGAAAAGGGTAATTATATTACCTGCATGTATGTGGCCAATATATAAAGAGCCTCATAGCTAGGAGGGGTCCCACTTTTATTGAATCCTTATTTATATATCAAAATATAAGAGTAATCTAAGTATAACCCCATCCAAGTCTATCCCCCTCCCATCGACTACCTCATGGGTTGGTTCACCTATATGTCAAAGAATTAACTTTAATACACGTATAAATATGGCCAAAAGATAAAGATTCCAATATCTACAAGGGGTACAACTATTATGGGATCATTATTTATATAGCAAATTATGAGAGAAATCCAAGTGTACCCCCTCGAATATATTATTGGGGGTATATCTACGTGTAAAAGGGTTGACTTTATTATCTGCATGTATATGGCCAAATTATAAAAAGCCCCATATCAAGAAAGGGTCTTACTTTTGTCGGATCCTTATTCACGTAGCATATTATGAAAGGAGTCCAAGTGTACCCCCCCACATCATAGAACGGATATATCTATGTGTCAAAGAAGTAACTTTAACACCCACGTATGTGTGGCCAAAATATAAAAAGTCTCATAGCTATAAGAGTTCCCACTATTATATAATTATTATTTATTTAGTAGATTTTTAGAGGAGTTCAAGTGTATCCTCTGATTACATCTTGGGGGGTATATCTAGGTATCAAATGGGTGACTTTAACACCCACATGTATGTGGCCAAAATATAAAGAGTCTCATAGTTAGAAAATGTCCTATTATTCTGGGATCCTTAAGAAAGTAGTAGGTTATGAGAGGAGTCCATATTACCCCCTCTACAAATGGGGGTATATTTATGTATAAAGGGGTAACTTTAATTCCTGTATTCATGTGGCCAAAATATAAAGAGCCAAATAGCTAGAAGATATCTTACTATTGTGAGATCCTTATTCATATAGCATATTATAAAAGGAGTCCAAGTGTATTTCCTCCAACTACATCGTAGATGGTACGTCTCAATATTAAATGGGTAATTTTAACACCCACATGTATGTGGCAAAAATTTAAAGTCTCTTAACAATGAGGGATCCCATTATTATGGGATCCTTATTCATATAAAAGATTATAAGAAGAGTCAAAATGTAACCTCTCCCCTCCCCAGTTATATCATGCGGGGTACATCTATTTATCAAATGGGTGACTTTAACACCTGCATGTTTGTGGCAAAAATATAAGAGTCTTATAGTATGAAAATATCCTAATATTATAGGGATTCTTATTCATTATCAGTTTATAAGATCAGTCTAAGTGTACCTACCCGACTACATCATGGGGTATATATATTGTAAGTGGGTAACTTTAACACCCGCATGTGTGTGGGCAAGATATAAAAAATCCTATAGCTTGAAGGGGTCCTATTATTGTGGGATGCTTATTCATGTAATAGATCATGAGAGGAGTTAATGTATACCCCCCCCATCCGATTACTTCATGGGGGGTACGTCCATGTATCAAAGGGATGACTTTAACCTCCATATGTATGTAAATAAAATATAAAGTGTCAGATACCAAAAAGAGGTCTTATTATTATTATATCCTTATTCATATAGCAGATTACAAGGAGTCCAAGTGTACCCCCTCCCAACTATACTATAGGGGGTACATCTATGTATCAAAGGGATAACTTTAACACCCATATGTTTTTGGCCAAAATATAAATATTTATATAGCTATGAGGGATCCTACTATTATGGGTTCCTTATTGATATAGTAGATTACGAGTGGAGTTTAAGTGTACCCCTCCCCTTTCCCCTCCCCCGATTATATCATACAGGTACATCTATGTGTAAAAAAAAGTAACTTTACTACCCGTATGTGTATGGCCAAAATATAAAGAACCCTATAGCTATAAATAGTCCCATTTTTGATAGATCCTTATATATGTTGCAAATTATGAGAGGTGTCCAAGTATACCCCCACTGACTACATCATCGGGTGGTACATTTATATATCAAAGGGGTGACTTAAATACCTGCATGATTGTGGCCAAAATATAAAGATTCTCAAATCTATGAGTCGTCTCATTATTATAGGTTCTTTATTAATATAGCAGATTATACGAAAAGTCAAAGTGCCCCCCCTCTCGATTATATTATGGCGATACATCTATATATAAAGGGGGTGACTTTTTTAACGCATGTGTGTGTCCAAAATATAAAGAAACCATAGCTAGGAGGGGTTCCACTTTTGTCAATCCTTATTCATATAGCAAATTATTAGAGGAATCCAAGTATATCCCCCCACCCGTTATTACATTATGAAGGGGGTATATCTATGTGTCAAAATGGTAACTTTAACAACCAAATATATATGGCCAAAATATAAAGAGTCTCATAGCTAGGAGGGTGCCTACTATTGTAGGATCCTTATTCACTAAGCAGATTATTATAGGAGTCCATATGTACCCCTTGAGTATATCATAGGTAGGTATATTTAGGTGTTAAAAAGGTGACTTTAACGCCCGTATGTATATGGCCAAAATATAAATAGCCCCATAACTCGGTAGGGTCCATCTATTATGTGATTCTTATTCATGTAACAGATTATGAGAAGTGTTCAAGTATAACCCCCCCTAACTATAATATAGGAGGTACATATATATATTAAATGGGTGATTTTAACTCCCACATATATATGGTCAAAATATAAAGGAGTTCCATAGCTAGGATGGGTCCCTATATTGTGGGATTGCTATTTATATAGCAGGTTAAAAGCAAAGTGCAAGTGTACATTCCCCTGCCCCTCCCGACTACATCATGAGGGGGGGTAAATCTTTGGGTCAAATGGGTGACTTTAATATCTGCATATGTGTAACCAAAATTTAAAGAATCCCTTAGTTAAAAAGGATCCAACTAATATGAGATTCTTAATTATGTTACTTATGACATAACATCTAAATATCACTAATGTTATAACTCAATCTTATATGTCACTAGTGATATAACTTCTATATATAATTGGGGATATAGGTTCTATTATGTCATCGATGACATACCTTCTTTTATATTACTGATAACATAGCTTCTATATGTCACTATTGACATAGCACAAGTTTATATATCACTGGTGACATAGCTTCTATATGTCACTAGTGATATAGCTTCTATTATATCACTGATAGCATAACTTTAATTATGTCACTAATAATATAGCTTTTATTATATCATTGATGATATAACTTCTTTATTTCCCTAGTGATATAGCTCAAGCTCATATATTACTGGTGATAAAACTTTTATATATCACTGATGATATAGCTTCTATTATGTCACTGAGGATATAACTTCTATACATCACTGGTGATATAGCTTCTATTATGTCACTAATGACATGGCTTCTATTATATCGTAAATGATATAAATTCATATGTGACTAATGTTATATCTAATGCTTATATATTACTATTGGTATAACTTCTATATACCACTAGTGACTTTAACACCCGCATATATGCATCAAAATATAAAGAGTACAATAGCTGGAGGGGTCCTACTATTATAGGTTTCTTATTTATATAACAGATTATCAGAGGAATCCAAGTGTACCCCCTAGACTATATCATAGGGATACATCTAGGTGTTATGGAAGTGACTTTAACACCCGTATTATGTAGCAAAAATATAAAGAGTCTCATAGCTATAAGGGGTCCCACTATTATAAGATCCTTATTTATGAGATGAGTCCAAATGTACACTCCTTCTCCCCCCCCCCCCCCCCCCCCCCCGCGACTAAATCTAGGGGAGTACATCTATGTGTCAAAGGGGTGACTTCAACACCCACATGTGTATGACCAAAATATAAATTTCTATAGCTATAAGGGGTCTTATTATTTTGGGATCTTAGTCATACACTAGTTTATGAAAGTAGCCAAATATACCCCCTTTCCTCTGACTACATCATGGGGATATATCTATATGTCAAAGGTGTGACTTTAATACCCACATGTATGACCAAAATATAAAGAGTCTCAAAGCTATGAGGGATTTTACTATTGTGGGATCCTTATTCATGTAGAGGATTATGAAAGGAGTCCAAGTGTACCCCCTAGACTATATCGAGGGGGGTACATCTTTATATCAAAGGGGTGACTTTAACACCCATATGTGTAGACAAAATATAAATAGTCCTATAACTAGAAGGGGTCTTACTTTATGGTATCCTTATTCATGTAGCAGATTATGAGGAGTTTAAATGTAACCACCCCTCAACTACATCATAGGGGATACATCTATGTGTCAAATGGTGACTTTAACACCCGTTTATGTATGGCTAAAATATATATAGTCTCAGTGCTAAAAGAACCATACTATTGTGCGATCATTTTTTATATGACAAATTATGAAAGGAGTCCAAGTATACCCCCTCCCCCCCGACTATATCATAGGGGGTATATCTATATATCAAATGGGTGACTTTTTTATCCTCATGTGTGTGACAAAAATATAAATAGTCCAAAAACGATAAGGGGTATCACTATTATAAGATCCTTATTCATATAGTAGATTATGATAGGAGTCTAAGTGTTCCTCCCCTCCTTCCCGACTAACTCATGGTGGGTATATCTATATGTCAAAGAAGTAACTTTAATACTTGTATGTGTGTGACTAAAATATAAATAGTTATATAGCTAGGTGGGGTCATATTATTATGGAATCCTTATTCATGTAGCATGTTATAAGAGAAATCCAAGTGTTCCCCCCAACTACAATATGGGGCGTATATCTATGTGGAAAGGGATGACATTAATATTCATATGTAAATAGCCAAGATATAAAGAGTCCTACAACTATGAGGGTCTTACTATTATGGTATCCTTATTCATATAGCAGATTTTGATAAAAGTTCAAGTGTAACCCCCCCACTATATTATGGGGGTATATTTATGTATCAAAGGTGTGACTTTAACACACGCATGTGTGTACCCAAAATATAAAGAGTCTAATAGCAAGGAGGGGTACTACTATTATGTGATATTAGTTATAAAGCAGTTTATTGAAGTAGACCAATATAACTTTTAACACTAATATATATATAGCTAAAATATAAAGATTCTCATAGCTTTAAGGGGTCCCACTATTGTAGGATCCTTATTCAAGTAGCAGATTATAAGAGCAATCCAAGTATACCCCCCACCCCGACTACATCATAGGGGCGTACATTTATATATCAAAGGGGTGACTTTAACACCCACATGTGTGTGTGGCTAAAATATAAATACTTATAGCTAGAAGGGGTCCTACTATAGTGAGATTCTTATTCATATAGCAAATTATAAGAATAATCCAATTATATCCCCCAACTATATCTTGGAGGGGTAACTTTAACACTCACATGTGTGTGTCCAAAATATAAAAAATCCCATGACCAGGAGGGATCCCACTATTGTAGGATCATTATTCATGTACCAGATTATAAGAGAAGTCAAATTATATCCCCCTTCCTCCGACTATATCATTGGGAGTATATCTATGTGTCAAAGGGGTGCCTTTAACAATCGCATATATATGTGTCAAAATATAAACAGTCTCATAGCAAGGAGGGGTCCTACTATTATGTTATCCTTATTCATATAGCATATTATAAGATGAATCCAAGTATACCCCTCCCCCCTCGACTACTTTACAGGGGTACAACTATATGTCAAAGGGGTGACTTTAACACCCGTATATATGTGGACAAATTATAAAGAGCCACATAGCTAGGGGGGGTCCCACTATGGTGGGATCCTTGTTCATATAGCAGATTATAAGAGGAGCCCAAGTTTACCCTACCCCCGCCTCTCGACTTTATCGAGGGGGTATATCTATATATATCAAAGGAGTGACTTTACCATACATATATGTGTAGCCAAAATAAAAATAGTCCCATAGCGAGAAGGATTCCCACTATTATGGGATCGTTATTCATATAGCAGATTATAAGGAGTCTAGGTATACCAACCCCGACTAACTCATGGAAGGTACATATTTGTGTCAAAAGGGTAAGTTTAACACTTGTATGTGTGTACCTAAAATATTCAGTTTTATAGCTATAAGGGGTCCTACTATTTTGGATCTGTAATTATATAGTAGATTATTAGAAGAGTCTAAATATACCTCCCCTATATCATGGGGAGTATATCTATGTGTCAAATGGTGACTTTAATACTTACATCTATGTGGCCAAAATATAAAGAGTCACAAAACTAGGAGGGATCCCACTATTATGAGATCCTTATTCATATAACAATTTATAAGAGAAATCTATGTGTACCTCGCCCCCCACCCACACGACTATATTATAAAAGGGGTATGTATATCTATGTTCAAAGCGTACTTTAATACCAGCATGTCAGTGGCTAAAATATAAACAGTCTTATAGCTATAAAGAGACCCACTATTATGGGATCCTTATTCATGTAACAGATTATAAAAGGAGTCCAAGTGTACCAACCATTATATCTTGGGGTGGTTTATCTATGAGTCATAGGGGTGATAAATTTAACACCCGTATATATGCATGGCTAAAATATAAAGTCTCATAGCTAGAAGGGGTCCCACTATTATGAGATCCTTATTTATGTAGCAAATTATAATAGGAGTCCAAGTGTATCCCCCCAACTATATCTTGGGAGGGGTGACTTTAACGCCTACATGTATGTCTCCAAAATACAAAAAGTCCTATTGCTAGAAGAGTCCTACTATTGTTGGATCCTTATTTATATAGCAAATTATAGGAGAAGTCCAAGTATACTTCTCCCCCCGACTATATCATAAGGGTCAGATCTAAGTGTCAAAGGGGTGATTTTGACACCCATATATGTGTGTTAAAATATATAGAGTCTCATAGCAAGGATAGATCCTATTATTGTGTGATCCTTATTCATGTAGCAGATTTTGAGATATGTCCAAGTATACCCCCCCAACTATATCTTGGGGGGTATATCTATATGTCAAAGGGGTGACTTTAATAGACGTATGTGTGTGGCCAAAATATAAAGATTCTCATAGCTATGAAGGGTCCCACTTTTGTAGGATCCTTATTTATATAGCAAATCATGAGAGGAGAACAAATGTAACCCTACCCCCGACTATATCAAGGGTGATACATCTATATGTCAAATGGGTGACTCGAACACCCACTTCTGTGTAGCAAAATATAAAAAGTATTATAGCTATGAGGGGTCCCACTATTATGCAATCATTATTTATATAACAGATTATGAGAGGAGTCCAAATAAACCCCCCTCCGACTATATCATGGGGGGATACAACTATGTATCAAAGAGGTGACTTTACCATCCGTGTGTGTATGGCCAAAATATGAATCATCTGATAGATATAAGGGGGTCCCAATATTATGGGATCCTTATTCATGTAGCAAATTATGATAGGATTCCAAGTATTCCCCCTCCCCCCCGCCCACGATCGATTATCTCATAGGGGATACATCTATATGTCAAAGGGGTGAGTTTATAGCTAGTATTGTCTTACAATTTTGGATCCTTATTCATATAGCAGATTATTATAGATGTCTAAGTATACCCCCCACATCATGAGAGGTATATCTATGTGTCAAAGGGTGAGTTCAACACCCGCATATATATGGCCAAGATATAAATAGTCTTATATAGCAGATTATGATAAGAGTTCAAGTATACACCGCCCCTGACTACAATATGGGGGTATATCTATATATAAAAGGAATGACTTTAACACCTATAAGTATATGGCTAAAATATAAAGAGTCTCATGGCTAGGAAGGGTCCCACTGTTATGTGATCCTTCTTCATATTGTAGTTTATGAGAAGAGTCCAAGTGTCCCCCTCGCCTGCCCAACTATATCATAAAGAGGATATATCTATATGTCAAAGAATTAACTTTAACACAAGTATTTGTGTCGCCAAAATATAAAGAGTCTCATAGCTACAAGGGGTCCCACTATTGTGGAATCCTTATTCATATTGCAGATTATAAAAGGAGTCCAAGTGTCCCCTCTCCCTACCCCTACTTTATCATTAGGGGGGGTATATCTATGTGTCAAAGTGGTAACTTTAACACTCATATGTGTACGTTGCTAAAATATAGAGTCTCATAGCTAAGAGGGGTCCTACTATTGTGGTATTATTATTAATATACCAAATAATAAGAGGAGTCCAAGTAACTACCCTTGACTATATCTTGGGAATGACTTTAACACCCACATGCGTGTATCTAAAATATAAAAAGTCTCATATCAGGAGGGTCCTACTATTTTAGGATCCTTATTCATATAGCAAATTATGAGAGGAGTCCAAGTATACCCCCCCAACTACATAATGGGAGGTATATCTATATTAAAGAAGTGACTATAACACATGTATATATGTATCAAAATATAAAGAGTCTCATAACTAGGAGAGGTACCACAATACTGAATTCCTTATTCATATAGCTGATTATGAGACACCCCTCCCCTTTCTTACTGACTATATCATGTGGGATACAATTATATGTCAAATGGTTTACATTATCACCCGCATATGTATGGCTAACATACAAAGAGTCTAATAGATAGAAGAGGTCCCACTATTATGGTATCCTTATTCATGTCGCAGATTATAAGAGACGTCAAAGTGTACCCCCTTACTAATTCGAGGGGGGTACATCTATGTATCAAAGGGGTGACTTTAACATCCGCATGTGTGTAGCCAAAATATAATGAGTCACATAACTAGAAAGGGTCCCACTATTATAGGATCCTTATTCATTGTTACAGATTATGAGAAGAGTTCAAGTTTACCCCCCCCCCCCCCCCGACCATAATATGGGGGTACTTTTATATGTAAAAGTGGTAGCTTTAACACCCGTAGGTGTGTCACCAAAATATAAAGAACCTCATAATCTGGAGGAGGCCTACTATAATGGGACCTTTATTTATATTAAAAATTATAAGAGAAGTTCAAGGGTTCCCCTCTCGATTATATTATGGGGGGTACATCTTTGTGTGAAAGTTATAAATTTAATATCCATATGTGTGGCTAAAATATAAAGTATCTCATAGCTAGAAGGGTCCCACTATAATGGGATCCGTAATACTATATCAGTTTATAAGAGTAGTCTAATTATAACCCCCCCTACCTGACTATATTATAGTGGGGTATATATATGTATCAAATATGTGACTTTAACAATAGCATATATGTGGCCAAAAATAAAGAGTCTCATAGTTATGAAGGGTCCCACTACTGTAGGATTATTATTCAATAGTAGATTATGAAAGGAGACCAAGTTTACACCCCTAATAATAACATGGGGGTACATCTATGTGTAAAAGTTGTGACTTTTACACCCGTATGTGTGTGGCCAAAATATAAAGAGTCTCATAGTTTGGAGGGGTCCTACTATAATGGGATCCTTATTCATAGGGGGTTATATCTTTATGTGAAAGTTATGACTTTAACACCCGCATGTGTGTGGTAAAAATATAAAGTATCACATAGCTAGGAAGGGTCATACTATAATGGGATCCTTATTACAGTAGCAGTTTATAATAGTAGTTCAAATGTAACCCCCCTCCCCCTCCCCTACCTGACTATATTATGATGGGGTACATCTATGTGTCAAATGAGTGACTTTAATACCCGTATATATGTGGCCAAAATATAAAGAGTCCCATAGTCTTAAGGGGTCCTACTATAATAGGATCCATATTCATGTTACAGATTATGAAAGAAGTTCAAGTGTCCCCCCAACTATATTATGGGGGGTACATCTTTATGTGAAAGTTATGACCTTAACACTCGTATGTGTGTAGACAAAATATATAGTATCACATAGTTGGGAGGGGTCCCACTATAATGGGATCCTTATTACTGTAGCAATTTATGATAGTAGTCCAAATGTGACCCCTCCCCTCCCCCCCCCCCCGCCCCCCCCCCCCCCCCCCCGCCCTACTACATTATGGTGGGGTACATCTATATGTCAAATAGGTGACTTTAACACTAGCATATGTGTTGTCAAGATATAAAAAATCCTATAGCTATAAGGGGCCCAATTATTATGGGATTATTATTCATATAGAGTCCAAGTATACCCCCCCTAACTACATCATTGAGGGGGTATATCAATGTATCAAAGCGATAACTTTAATACCCGTATATATATGTGGCTAAAATATAAAATCCAATAGCTGGAAGGGGTTCCACTATTATGAGATCCTTATTCATATAGCAAATTATGATAGGGGTACAAGTTTATCCCCCTGACTATATCTTAGGGGAGACTTTAATATCCATGTGTGTGTGTCCAAAATATAAAAAGTCCCATATTTAGGAGGGCTTCCCCTATTCTGGAATACTTATTCATGTAGTAAATTATTAGAAGAGTCCAAGTGTATCTCCCCTTCTCAACTAAATCATTAAGATAGTTTTATGTGTCAAAGGGGTAACTTTAACTCCCGTACATCTATGTCAAAATATAAAGAATCTCATACCTAAGTAGTGTCCTACTATTATGGGATCCTTATTAAAGTATCCCCCCTCCAACTACATCATGGGGGATACATCTATGTGTCTAAGGGTCACATATGTGCGGCCAAAATATAAATAATCCTATAGTAATAAGGGATCCCACTATTATAGGATCATTATTCATATAGCTGATTATGAGAGAAGTCCAAGTGTATCTCTTAAAATATTTCGAGAGGGTACACCTATGTGTCAATGAGGTGATTTCAACACCCACATATGTGTGACCAAAATATAAAGATACATAGCTAAAAGGGGTCCTATTATTATGGGATCCTTATTTATGTAGCAATTTATGAGAAGTCAAATTGTATCATCTCCAAACAACATCAAGGGGGTACATTTATGTGTCAAATAGGTAACTTTAACATTCATATATGTATGGCCAAAATATAAATATTATCATAGATAAAAAGGGTACTACTATTATGTGATCCTTATTCATATAGTAGATTATGAGATAAGTCCAAGTGAAACCCCCTACATTATGGGATATATATATTATATATATATATATATATATATATATATATATATATATATATATATATATATATATATATATATTATATATATATATATATATATATATATATGTGTGTGTGTGTGTGTGTCGTGTGTGTGTGTGTGTGTATGTGTGTGTGTGTGTGTGTGTGTGTGTGTGTTACAGTGAGCTGTGAGCTGCCGGTTTAGAAAGTGATCTAAGTATATTTTGACCCCCCCGTAGGAGATTTTGAGTTTGATAATATTTGGTGAGGGTGTTCTATAGTGGTAAGATGATCATTCTCACCAATTTTTATCAAATTCTAAAACTTCTAGGGGGGTCAAATGGTCGAAGCAAAATCTATCGTCGACAGTCACTGTTAAAATCTACAGATTTTGCCACAGAGTTAGACACATATCCAGAAACACGCTACTTTGCCACATAGTTAGACATGCATCATCCAAAATCCTAAATAGAGGTTTCAGATTTGTTGTTTTTTTGTAAGGATGATCAACATCCCTTAGATAGCATATCTATAAAAAATCAGCACATTCTAAACCCTTTAGGTATATCAAATCTAAAGAGATTTATCGACCGTTAATTTTAACAGTTAAATTGAAAGGAATATTTTCTTAGTCTATAGGTTTTAGAATGCGCTGATTTTTTACTGATATGCTATCTAAGGCAAAGTTATCATCCTCACAAAAAATCAACAAATTCTAAAACCTCTATCTAGGGTTTTGGAGATGCATGTCTAACCCTGTAGCAAAGCAGCGTGTTTCTGGATCCCGACCCTATATATATATATATATATATATATATATATAGTATATATATATATATATATATATATATATATATATATATATATATATATATATATATATATATATATATTTATAGAGAGAGAGAGAGGGATGTTATGTTGCGCTGTGCGCTGCGGGCGGAGCAAATGCGCTGCAGGTTGGTGGCCGTCCGATCGGATTTCATCAACGGGCAGATCAAAATCCGCTCCACTCCCCCCGGTGAAAACCGTGACCGTCTGATGCCTGGACCCAACTGTCTGATTCCGTGCTTTGCAACCCCGCCCGGCGTATAATCGATCAGTTCGATTCCTATCCGTTGGATCGATGGGAATCGAACAGACAAAATCGATTAGAAATTTGATTTTGTCCCTTCGATTCCTATCGATCCAACGGATGGGAATCACCCAGCCCAATTGTGTGTTATTTGGTTCCCATCCGTTGGATCGATGGGAATCGAACGGACAAAATCAAATTTTGTTGTTACTGTAGTCGCTACAGTAACAGCGAAAATCGATTTTATCCATTCAATTCTTATCGATCCAACGGATGAGAATCGAAACGACCAATTATACGCAAGGCGGGGTTGCAAAGCACGGAATCAGACGGCCGGGTTTAGGGATCAGACGATCATGGCTTTCACAGGGGGGAGTGGAGCGGGATTTCAACACGCGATCTAGTGT